>CM010928.2:813531752-813562780 GCA_002915635.3 Ambystoma mexicanum
GGCCAGAATTGAAGCAGAAGGTAAATCCCTTTAAAGGGAATAAAGTAGCCCATTTTGGAAAAAAGATCCACATAACGAGAATGGTGTTAAATCATTATATGGAGGTAGGTCTGTAATAAAGTCTAACAATAAGGTGTGCCATGGTGTAGGTGAATATCCAAGGGTTGTAAAAGGCCAGCCGTTTTTTTTCTTCTGACTTTTGTTTTGGGCGCAAATGCCACAGGACATTACAAATGACTTTACGTCTTTTCCAGGTGGGCCACCAGAATTGTCTCTTATTTAGCTTCAGGTTTTGCGATACCTGGGTGCCCTTCATCAGGATGTCATGATAATTGGAGATGACTAGTTCTTGTACTCCTTAGTGTGGTAGAAATAGACGCCCTTGATAATAAGGTAGGTCATTGATGACAGAGTAGTCTGAGCCTTTTTTACCCAGTCCTGCAGGGCTGTTGATCAAGAGTTGTTGGATCTTTACTGAAATATTTCTAGGTTTGTAAAGTAGTTATGCCACAAATTCTTTGTTCTGAATTATAGGCCACCGGCTCTGGGTTCGCATATGCTTCTTCCATTCCTATTCGGGATAAGGATCGCTGCCTTGCCATTTTTACAGCATGGTCGACAAATGGTGGGGACAGGCCCCCAATAGATGGGCAGTAGGGTTTGGGCACCCTGGGCAGATTGGCACACTAATGTGGCCATCTGCGCCAAGCGAACTTGGGTGAACAAAAAATAATACTAAATCGTAGGATGCATTTTAGTGGGGGCTGAGGGCCACCCTAAATTGCAGCAAATGTTGTACTGCAACGGGGGGTGCACTCACCCCCCACCCCAAATGGAGGGCCCCCCGCATGCAACCCTCCTGGGGGCAGATATCTGCTCCTAGGAAGGGGCATCTGACCCAGGGAGGGATGCAGAGGGGTGGGCCCCTATCTGACGCCAGGGAGGGATGCATGAGGTGGGGCCCTCCATTTGGGGTGGGGGAGGGCCACCCCCATTACAGTAGAACTTTACCGGCAATGTAGGGTGCCCCTCAGCACCCCCTAAAAAGCAGCCTACGATTTGTATTATTTTCTTTGTTTACCAACTTCGCTTGGCGCAGATGGGCACATTAGTGTACCATCTCCCCCAATGTGGGTAAACACTACTGCCCCATGCAATGGGGGGCCTGTATGGCTGGTTTGGTGTTTGGCTGGGCTGACACGGATAATTTATGTGTTCCTTTGTTCCCTTTACAGGTCTTGCGCAGTTCAAGCTTTCCGTTGTTATGTAAGTATTGACTTTTGGTATATGGAACATTGTATATTACGCGGGGGGCGGATTGCTCTCGGGTGGTGGAACTGGGCCTGTAGTGTTGGTGGTGTGAACGGGATTGGGTGCTCTGGGAGGTATTGGGGTGGCAGGGACACAGTTGCCGTGGTAGGTCACAAATCTCCCCCAGAGCAGCTGATCAGTGCTGTTCCCCTGGGAGGGCAGTTTGCCACGTAGCTATCTGTACAAGTTTTTTTTTTGTGCTGGGGTAGCCATACACCTATTCGTCTTAATTCCATTTCCTATCAGTGTGCAGTGTAGCCTTCCATGGTGGTAGATGACTGGGATGTGCCATGTATCGGGTGGTAGAAATTGAAAAGTTAGCAGAAACCCCCAAGACAGTTTAGATGTGTTATTGATAGGCTAAGTACTGAATGTAATTATTTTTTGTTTCCTTTGTAGTTGTGGCTCATGGAAAGCTTTCGCTGACTGATGGAAGTACTGCATATATTACTTTTGTAGATATCCATTTTAATGTGGAGGTGGATGGTTACTGTGGTGGGAGGAACTGTGGCTGCAGTGTCAGTGGTATGGGTGGGAATGGATAGTGGGAGGTCCTGGGGTCAATGATGGTTGTGGCTTGCATAGAGGAAGGTGGTTGCTTTGCAGAAATACAAATGTGGTAACGATAACTAGCAGCAGTGTCACAAAAATGTTTGCAGTAGTAATGCAGATGGTAATTTTTTCTGAGCATGCAATGCCCACGTGGTACGGAGCTCATTCCTTTTATTGCAATGGTCACCACTTCTGTCGTCCAAGTCCAGGAGTGGTCCCAGTGTGACCCGCCAGAGTCCCCATCCTTTCACAGAGGGCAAAGATGTAGCTCAGGGTAGCCAGAGGGACAGGACAGTCAGGGGGTGATGTCATTGGCCTTGGGCGCCCGTCTCCCATGTGGGTCTTTTGTCCCCCAAGTTCAGCAGTGGTTGCAGGGAGCCCCGGCAGGGTCCCCATCCCTTCCTGGAGTGGAAAGCTGTAGCGTTGGCCAGGCAGAGCTGTAGGATGTTGCGGTTGATGTGTGTGACTCTGGCCGCCTCTCTGCCTTGTTGGTCGACTGCCCCCAAGTTCACCAGTGGTGCTGGATCTGTGGCCGAAGCTCTCACAATGAAACTGTCCAAAATGGCATCCATGTATGATGAATGGTGCACATTCTTTCAGGGTGCCTATATTTAGAGAGCATACAAAGCACACGAGCTGCGGAGTTCATTTCCTCTGTCAGAATAGTCACCCTGGCAAAGTAAACGTTGCAGCATGTGCAAGTCACCTTACCACCGTGCAGTCCAATTGGTGGCCCACAGAAACAGAAACTTTCACTGATTGCCATTGTGACAGCAGAAGTGTGTCATTGTCACACAGTGACATAGAGTGTTCTTCATCTCTTTCCCAAAGAATGTGCCAATTCTGTAAGCACCTACTGTAATCTCACATGAGAAGTGCATGTCAGATTGGGGGAAGTGTGTGTCTGGGATTGTTGCAAGAGCCATGTGTTCAAGCAATAGTTGTGCTTATTGGTGAACTGTATGTATGGCCATATTTATGGGGGTTTTCCCATTTCAATTTCCTAGTAAGGATGAGGGTTGAGTGGATTAGCGGCCACTCTTTCATCAAAAGGGCTGCCCGACTTTTCAGAGGGCCAACCGCATCTGGGGCTGGAAGGGATGGCCTCAATGTCCATTGGTTTGGCGCTGGAGGGATGCGCCTTCACCAACTTAGAGGAGCCATCAGCGATGGCCAGGCAAAAGGAGATGGTCCCCCCCTGACCTTATAGTGGTGCACCTGAGAGGAAATGAATTGGCATCTGTGGGACGGAAAGGGGTACGGGAGTTGCTCATGGCGGAACTCGAATGGATTGCACAGTGTTTTCCAAACACTGTGGTGGCCTGGTCCCAGATGATTCCCAGGAGGTATTGGAGAACTCCATGGAATGCAAGGGCCATCCACTCCTCAGTGAGGAAACTGAATTGGGAGCTGGCAAGACTAACAAAGGGGAATGACAGAATTAAAACAATCCATCATGGATTCATAAAAGGTGAAGTGATGCTTCACCGAGACGGGGTGCACCTTTCTAAAAGAGGCATAGAGCTGTTTATTACAGACATCCTCACCTTTGCCCAGACGATATGTTGCGGGGGGAGGCCAATAACTGATGGACTTACTTGATTGTGTAAGTGTAATAAACATGTAAGTACATTTGTTGACAGTGAGACTCCAACTTCCTAGCAATTGCTTTGTGTTCATGGCATGTGAATGTATTCAGTATTTCGGTGCTGCTTATGTGTTTGCTAACCATCACCACTTTCAACAGCCTAATTGCATTTGCTTACCCTTGCAGTAGTTCCGTCCTTCTGACCTTTCCCTTTCTAACAATGAACCCTACGTGAATGAGCAGGGTTTTTTGTGAAAAGTGTGCCAGCAATTGTCTGGAAGGGTCTGGCATGTACTTTCCTTTTGTTCCCTATCTGAGTTTTGATCGCCTCTGCCTTTTCAACTCACCCAATCACTAATACGTTACATGGTTGCTTCTCAACGCCATTTCCCATGCATCAGCATTTCATGGAGGAGGGGAGGGTGCAACGCACGTTGGCTGTCTCTGAATTGGTACTGTGGGCGCAATCCTCGTCTCCACACTTGTATTTCTGTAATGTATAGTGGAAGAGGACATCTTCCTTACATTTTTTGTTGTCTTTGTTTTAGGTGCAGGTGTGTTGTAGCTGTCTACCCACTTGTAAGTAAGCAGTGAGCTGGCCCTTAGCATTTCACGTGAATATTGCAGAGGGCTGCTACAGTTTGTGAGCAGAGTTTGGACATTTTGGCGTCCTTGTGTGGTGTAAGTTTGTGGCATTGCATAGCACTTACTCTACTAGGTTCCACACTTTGAGAAGCACACAGTTATTGTTTCAGTCTTTCTCTGTTCTTTGGGCAGTGAAGGGTTCCATAGCGACAGTAGTCATGGCTTCTCGGCGATCAATGTCTGGTGCGGAGGCATTAGCTGCAGTGATGGAGTCTGGCTCAGAGCATGGCACAGAGGTGACATGGAATCTGAAACAGATACTGCTTCTGAGGGTCAGCATGGAAGTGATTGGGGAAGTGATATCTCCGTGGATGGTAGTTCTCCTGCTCATCATCTGATGACGAAGAGGTGGAAAGAGTCATGCACCTATTCCCACACTTCCACACGCAGGAGACCTGTAAGGGGAGGGGACAAGCAGACGTGCAACGCATGTGCCAGTTCCTGACATGATGATGAGTCGCGTGGGTGCCTCCAGCAATGGCTCATCCTGTTGTGGCCTCTTTCACTGGAATATCAGGGTGCACAGTAAATACAGATGGATTTCAGCCTATTGACTTTTTCAACCTTTTTGTTGATGATGGGTTAATTGCAGATATGGTTCAGCAAACGAATGTGTACGCTGCACAGTTCTTGAGCTCAAGGGGTCCCACTCTGAAACCCCATTCCAGAGCACAAGCATGGGTTCCAACAACCGATCTTGAGATGAGAACATTTTGGGGTCTCATTCTGAACATGGGAATATCGCTGAAGCCGTCTGTCTCAATGTACTGGTCTACTGTTCATGCAACCCTGTTTTTCCAGCTACAATGAGTAGGAATCCCTTTCAAGCACTGCTATGTATGTTGCATTTCAATGACAACTCGGCAGCATTATCCAGAACGGACCCAAAACTTTGATAGGCTGTTCAAACTTCAGCCATTTCTGAAGCACTTGACTCAGCGATTTGCGGAGGTGTATGTTCCTAGCCAGAACATGTCCATTGATGAGTCATTGATGTTGTACAAAGGCCGGCTAGTGTACAAGCAATTCATTCCTAGCAAGAGAGCACGATATGGGATCAAGTTTTCCATGTTGTGTGAAAGTACCACTGGGTATGTCTGCAACATGAGAGTCTACACTGGGAAAGACTATACCCTAAACTCTCCAGGCTGCCCAGCCCATTTAGTGACAACTGGGAAGATTGTTTGGGATCTTCTCACACCATGGCTTCACAAGGGTCACCATTTGTATGTGGACAATTTCTACACAGGAATTCCACTGTTCAGGGAATTGTTCAATGTGGACACACTGGCATGCGGTACAATGCGCTGTAACCGCAAAGGCTTCCCCAGAAAACTTGTGTGCAAGAAGTTGGCCAACGGAGAATGTATGGCATTGCGGTGGGATGGACTGTTGGCAGTAAAATTCTGCCACAAAAGGGATGTGTACATGCTGAGTACTATTCATGATGACTTCATGATGACTTCAGCATTGAGCGCGGACAGACTCAGCAAGTGTGGAAGCCCAACTGCATTCTGGACTACAACAAGTACATGGGTGGAGTAGATAAAGCCGACCAAGTGCTTGGGTCATACAAGGCTGAACGCAAGTCGCGCTTCTGGTACAAAAAGTTGGCCACACGCATTATGCATATAGCAACGTACAATGCTTATTTGGTGTACCGTGCAGCTACTCCACAAAGCAACCTGTCCTTATTGAACTTCGAAACAGAAATTGTTCAATCGCCGACTATGGTCCTTGTAGAAATTCCCTCCGTTCCAGAGGTAGAAGATGTGGCCAGATTGCAAGATTAACACTTTGCTGATTTTGTTCCTGCCACAGCAATGAAGACACACCCTTACAGAAGATGTAAGGTGTGTAGTAAACAAGGAGTGAGGAAGGATACTCGAGTGTACTGTTCCCAATGCCCTTCCAATTCAGGCCTCTGCCTACAGCCTTGTTTCCTTTTGTATCATACAAAGGAAAAGTATTGGGAGATGGACTGATCTCCGGAAATGGCCATCATCCCTTGAAAGGAACCATTGGACTATGATTTCGTGCACCTCTTACAAAGGAATGGCACTCCTGCTCCCTGCACTGGAGGTGTACCATCAATGAAAATGCAACAGCATTTTACATCACGTCACTTCATTTAGCGTGCCTTCACGAGCATTGCTAGTGCTGCTCCCTCCACTGGAGGGGTGCGTTGGTGAAGATGGGAACACCATTCCAGTTCCCTCCACTCAAGTGGTGTATTTTAGAAATAGTACACGCCACTTTGGCTCCCTCCCTTGAGGTCGAAGTATCATGAAAGTGGTACTTGGACACCTACATGGCAGCGGTGTCTTGCGTACCTCGTACCACCCTGCCCTCTTTATTTTTTTACCGTAACTTGTGGTATGTGTGGCGTAGCTGAAATGTCTTCTGTAGGAATGACTTGGATACGATTGGTGTGTGAGTGAGGTATAGCAACATCGAACATGCAGATGTCATTTCTATGAATGCACTTTCCCAGCACTGCAGAAATGAGTAGCATGTTAGCTTAGTGTGGGTAAGGTTGCACATATGAGTGCTGTAAAAATCTTGCTATGGACATACTTGAAGTTGGTGTGAGAGACAGCGCCTGTAGGCCAGGTAGCCAAGGGAGCCCATGTGCACTTGCTATCAGTGTGCAGATACGATTGTTGGCACATGCCATTTGAATGCGGACAGGTGATGTGCAATTTCTGGAAAATTATGTGAAAGATGTTGCCTGGAGACACGGTTGCATTGTGAGCACAGGGACACATGGGACAAATGTGCAGATACGCTTGCTCTGGCGCAAGTGATTTGGTAGAGGTGCGACTGCTGACATGGATGCCCACTGACTGCAGACACGAAAGGTGTATGAATGGCCAGTGATACGGTGGGTGCCTTGCCGTGGCATCACTGCTCACAAGGACGTTCCTCCTTGTGCTAAGCACGGAGGCTCGTCCGTGTGCTAAATCCCACTTTGCTTGCCCGACTGCATTGTGACGTAAATGTATGAGAAGTGTGAGCAAAGGTGCATGTGAAGGGGCTTACTGACAGCACTTTTCTATGTACTGGGAGCACTAAAGACCACTTGCTGTACCCATTCTCACTCAGGTACGACACCCACGCGGGACGGTGGGCCATGTGGTGCTGGCGACGTGTTTCAGTGGGTGACCAAAGGGAAATGTCTGAAAATTGTGTTTTTTTTGACAAATTTCGGACTTTGCCAGGGATTGTGGGTAATAAATTCTGGCCCCAATAGTACGGAACGAATGGATATGATATGGCATTTATAACGCACCTGTACACAAGTGTTTGTAGGCGCGACTGTAACGCTCACCTGATTCCCGTAGAGGCGCCGGTCTTGACTGGGCGTATACCGTATCTTCAAAGGTGATGTGTAACACACGGCTGGCTCTTTGGGCTGGACCCCTGTGCACTGTATGTCTGACTCGAAGGGTAAGTGTCTGCAGATAGAAAATATGGGATTAATGAACTGGGTTATTGAATGTCTCTCTCTTCTTCCCTTTCTCTTCTCCTGTAGAACCCCAAAGGTTAACGCGCTCACCTTAGGTAAGTGAACGCCGTGCTCTCCATCTGCTTCGGGGCAGGGTGCTGTAACCAGTTTCTTCACTGGATAAGGGGAGCAGGCCTCTTGACTTCAGAGGACTGCTGTCCGTCGTTTACTTCACGAACGGTAAGTTTCGGGTAATTCTAATGTCTTTAAAAGTCTTTAGTAATGATGTCTCTTGTTTTGCAGGGTTCTGGCGATGGCGGATGACAGACTGAAGTGAGTTGAAGATGGAGCCCGTGTGATGAATAGAAGCACCTGGAAGCACGTAAGTAAGCGATTGTTGCCTGCTTCACGATGCGCTCTAACTGTCTTTTTCTTTTGCAGGTACAAGTTCGGAGCGGCTGCAGTGTGCCGGAATACCCACTGGGTTAGATGTGGAACGGAGTAATGGCACGTGAGTATTAAAGTTCCCCAATGTCTTTAAACGCACCTTGTTTTGTCTTTCAGATGCAGGATGCAGCGCCGAAGGCCTCCGGAGCGTGCGAAGAGTTGGTAAAGCTTTTGTCTTTCAGATGCCGCAATGCAGTGCGAAGACCTCCGGAGCGCACGAAGAGTGGGTAAGCCTTTGTCTTTCAGATGCCGGAATGCAGCGCGAGGCAGTTGGTGACAGCCGATGGGTCAGGTAAAGTGAAGCGCTGTCACTGAAGACCGTAATGCTAACCTGTTCTTTCTTGTCTTTATAGGTGTTGCTGAAGACTGGATTCAGGATGGTAAGCCTTTTTCCTTAGGCCCAGGATCAGAATGCAGAAGACACGATGAGCGTTCTGCTGCAGAGGATGCAGAATAACGCAAAGCAAGATTCATCCATCGGGTGTGGTTTAAATAGCCTCCTGTAGTGCTTAGGTGTCCTCTTCCACAGCCACGCCTAGGTAAGAAAAGAGTTCCTGCTTTCCAGAAGAGTTCCAGTGTTCTGAACCTAGGGAGTGGCTCCTGCCCCATACAAAGGAAAAGTAGTTCCAAACAGAAAGAGGATCAAGAGGCTCACTGGCAGCAAGTAAGCAGCATGGTCTGCTGCAGGTAAGTCCACCCAAGCATTATGAGCCCGGCGCTTCCAGCGCTGGGACTGGGCATATTTATGAGCCTGGTGCCACTGGCGCCAGGACTGGGTCCAAAAGGTCCCAATTGGGACTGGTTGGCACTCGGAACCTGGGTTATGGATCTGCTTCCAAGGGAGTTGGAAAACCCTGACTTTTGGAAGCAGAGATCATGACAGTACCCCCCTCAAGGCCCTCTCAAACCGGGCTTCTCCAGGGGTTTTGGCTTGTCAGGAAATGTTCGGTGAAATCTTTGATTAGGCGAGAGCGTGGACATATTCAGCAGGTTCCCAGGATCTCTCTTGGGGCCGTAACCTTCCAGTCAATTAGGTAAAATAGTTTAGATTTGGAGATCTTGGAGTCCAGAATGCTTTTGACTTCAAACTCGAGTTCTCCATCAACTAGAATAGGTTTTGGAGATTTAGTTAGTCGGGTTTGAGGTTGCACGGGTTTTAATAGAGAGACGTGGAAGACCGGATGTATCTTCATGTGCGGGGGCAAGTCCAACTTGACCGCTACTGGGTTTACTATGGTAGTGATGGAATAGGGACCAAGGTATCTTGGGTTGAATGTACGTGGCCCTTTTAGAGGTAGAATTTTGGTGGATAACCAGACTTGATCCCATACTTGATATTGAGGGGCTTCCTTCCGATGTTGATCTGCTCCTTTCTTGTATTGTTCTTTAGCCCTTTGAAGGTGAGAAACAGCTTCCTTAAAGGCTTGGGTGATTGTAGAATGCAGGTAGTCTACTACTGGTGTTTCAAGATCTTGGAGGGGATCCAACTCCGAGGTTCGAGGGTGACTGCCGTATAAAAAAGAAAACGGGGTTTTCCCAGTTCCCGAATGGACAGAGTTATTGTAGGCATATTCGGCTATCCAAAGGATGTCTTTCCAAGTTTTTTCAGTTTGTTGCAGCATGCAGCCGTAAATACTGTTCCAGAGTTTGATTGGTCCTCTCGGTTTGTCCGTCGGTCTGAGGGTGGTGACTGGTCGATAGTCTCACATCAATTTGAGCCGACCGACAGCAACTTCGCCAAAAAGAGAAATAAATTGACTACCTCGATCCGATATTAGAACCGAAGGAAAACCGTGCAGTCGACGATGTTTTCAAGAAATTCTCGGGCCAGAGTTGCTGCTGTTGGCAAGCCTTTGAGCGGAATGAAATGCGCCATCTTGGAGAATAAGTCCACGATTACTAGAATCGTATTGTATCCGGAGCATGGAGGTAGATCGGTGATGAAGTCCATAGAAAGCGTATGCCAAGGACGAGGTGGGATCTCAATAGGGCGTAAGAGGCCTGCTGGTCTTTCCTTTTGACTCTTGTTTTGGGCGCATACTCCACAGGACATTATAAAGTCTCTGATATCTTTTTTCCAAGACGGCCACCAGAAGTAGCGCTTGATCTTTTCTGAGGTCTTGGCCATACCGGGATATCCTTCCATTAAAGAATCGTGATAACAAGAGATTACTTTTTTCTGTAAATCTGTGCTGGGCAGGTATAATCGTTCTTGGAAATACAGCAAGTTGTCCTTTACTGCAAAGTCCTTTCCCTGCAAATGCCAATTCTGTATGTCTGCTGGAGTTACAAGCTGCCTGGCTTTATCCTTAACTTCCTCTATGGATTGTGTGGCGATTACACCCAGAATTCTTTGTTCGGGAATGATTGGTACAGGTTTAGGGTTGATCAAGTGTTCTTCCACTCCCATCCGAGAAAGGGCATCGGCTTTACCGTTTTTTGTACCAGGTCGATAGGTAATTATGAAGTCAAACTCGCCAAAGAATAATGCCCAACGGAGTTGTCTAGAGGATTGGGCTTTTGCAGTTTTCAAATATTGCAGGTTTCAGTGATCCGTAATCACAGTAACGGTGTGTCGGGCCCCCAGCAGATAATGCTGCCAAGCCTTAAAAGCAGACTTGATAGCCAGAAGTTCCTTGTCAGTAATCGTGTAATTGATTTCAGGAGGCGAGAATTTGCGGGACCAAAATGCCACGGGATGCAACTGATTGGTTACCGGGTCCTTTGTGATAGAACTGCCCCCATGGCAAGGCTTGAAGCATCAGTTTCCACGATGTAGAGGAGTTCGGGGCGAGGGTTTTTAAGATTGGTACAGAGATAAATTTAGTCTTCAAATCCTGGAAAGCTTGTTCCGCCTCGGAAGACCATTCAAACGTTTGTTTTTCTTTAACAAGGCAGTGATGGGCTGGACTATTCGAGAAAATTCAGGGATAAACCTGCGGTAAAAGTTAGCGAAGCCTAACATGCTTTGCACACCTTTTACGGAGGATGGTGATGGCATTTGAGAACTGCATCGACCTTCTTTGAATCCATACGCACTCCGCTAGGTGATAATATGAATCCAAGAATTCAACTTCAGTCACGTTGAAAACACATTTTCCAACTTAGCGAAAAGTTTGTGTTGACGCAATCTTTCGAGGACCATTTTCACGTGTTTCCGATGTTCAGAATCCGATGAAGAATAAACGAGGATGTCGTCAATGTAAACAACAACACACACATCTATGAGCTCTCTGAGGACATCGTTCATAAAATATTGAAAGCGCGCCGGGGCATTGCAAAGTCCGAAGGGCATGACCTGATATTCAAATAGCCCATATTTGGCGCGGAAGGCCGTCTTCCATTCATCGCCCTCTTTTATTCGAACCAAGTGGTAGGCTCCTCTAAGATCTAACTTGTATATATGCATGCTTTTCTGACCTGGTCCAGGAGTTCAGGGATCAAAGGTAACGGATATCTATTCTTGACGGTGATCTGGTTCAGGGAGCGATAATCTATACAAGTTCTAAGGTCTCCTTCCTTTTTTGGAACGAAGAACAAAGCTGAAGAAGCAGGGACTTGGAAGGACGAATAACCCATTTGCCAGGTATTGATCCAGGTATTGTCGAAGGTGAAGGTTCTCAGGCTCGGTGAGGGCATAAATTCTACTACAAGGAGGAGTAGATCCAGGTATCAGGTCTATCTGGCAGTCATAAGACCTATGAGGAGGTAGAGAGTTAGCCTGATCCTTCCGGAAAACATCTTGGTATTCTAGGTATTCGGGAGGTAACTGGGGAGTCTCTGAAGAAATTGCTGCCAGTGCAACACCAGGTGGAGGGTGACAAGTAGAGACACATTCTGGAAACTGGACCGTTCTTGCTCGCCAATCGATCAGAGGATTGTGTTTCTCCAACCAAGGTATTCCTAGAATAATCTGAAACTGAGGGGCCTTGATCACATCGAACATGATCTTCTCATGGTGTCCATCTTGACTTACGAGCGTCACTTCTTGAGTGGTATGCGTTACTGGTCCGGAGGCTATCTCCGTCCCATCCACCGTAGTAATGACGTCCTTTACAGCCTTGGGACAAAGAGTTAGATTCATCCTCAAAACCATTTCATGATCCACATAATTGCCGATGGCACCGCTGTCGACGTAAGCTTCAATTGCATGTAATCGATCCCGATTATCAGGCTAATGAGGACCATAGGTATCACGAAATGCGAGGTCACGGAACTGGTTTTCACGCTCGGCAAGAGGACCTCTATTCTTGTCGGGCGAGGTTGTTTCCCTGCTCAGAGTTTGTAACTTTGGTAACTGCAGCTCCTACTGCCTTCTTGGCCGGTTTCACCGGACAGTCTCGAAGAAAGTGCCCTGAGTTTTCCGCAATAGAGGCATAATTGCAACTGTTTTCTCCTTTCCCGCTCCTTTTGTGTTAGAGGACCTTTCAGGCCCCCATTTGCATGGGTTCCCCGGAGTCTACTCCTTGGAAGGAGTTGGCGGTTTGGAAAATACTCGAGCATCAAACTTGGAACGATCGCCTTCCTGGTCTGCAGTCTGTGATCTATTTGAACGACTAAGTCTATATAGTCCGAACAATCTTGTGGGGATTCACTACTTGGGCTAACACATCTTTGAGCTCTCCACGTAGACCTCTATAAAACAGCGTAATCCTTTTGTCCTCAGCCATTGAGTTTCCACTATCAGTCTGTTGAAAGATGCAATATAAGCCAAAAGGTCTTGATACCTTGTCGCAACGAAAGAAGCTCATTGTCCAAGGCCTGCCCCTGTGAATGTCTTGCGAAAAGTTTTTCCATACTGAGCTGAAAAGCTTGAAAATCATGGAGGACCGGATCATCTTGATTTACTAGAGGGATCGACCAGTCTGCCGCATTACCACTAAGGTACGAAAGCACGAAAGCTACTTTAGCTTGATCAGTTGGAAATGCTGCTGGCCGGCATAAGAAATGCAACTGGCACTGATTGATAAATACTGCAAACCTCTTTGGGTCACCAGAAAATCGTTCGGGCGGAGCCAGAGGTACATTCCCAGGTAGGTTGACCTGCACTGGATTCATAGAGGATGTAGAAGGAAGATTTCCCCCAGATGCGGGTAACGGGGTCTGTCCGGCTTGTGACTGTAGCAATTGTCTAGCGAGATCATCTGTTCGCTCCTTGGAAATAATCAGTTCCCTTCTTAGAGCGTTCGTTTCCTGACGGGCTGCATGCACTTCTGCCCTTAGTTCCCCAAGTAACTGGGCTAGCTAGTCGGTATCCGAGTTTCCATAGCGCCTGGACGGAGTTTGCGGTAGGCTTTGCGTTCTGTAACGCTCACCTGATTCCCGTAGAGGCGCCGGTCTTGACTGGGCGTATACCATATCTTCAAAGGTGATGTGTAACACACGGCTGCTCTTTGGGCTGGACCCCTGTGCACTGTATGTCTGACTCGAAGGGTAAGGTGTCTGCAGATAGAAAATATGGGATTAATGAACTGGGTTATTGAATGTCTCTCTCTTCTTCCCTTTCTCTTCTCCTGTAGAACCCCAAAGGTTAACGCGCTCACCTTAGGTAAGGGAACGCCGTGCTCTCCATCTGCTTCGGGGCAGGGTGCTGTAACCAGTTTCTTCACTGGATAAGGGGAGCAGGCCTCTTGACTTCAGAGGACTGCTGTCCGTCGTTTACTTCACTAACGGTAAGTTTCGGGTAATTCTAATGTCTTTAAAAGTCTTTAGTAATGATGTCTCTTGTTTTGCAGGGTTCCGGCGATGGCGGATGACGGACTGAAGTGAGTTGAAGATGGATCCCGTGTGATGAATAGAAGCGCCTGGAAGCACGTAAGTAAGCGATTGTTGCCTGCTTCACGATGCGGTCTAACTGTCTTTTTCTTTTGCAGGTACAAGTTCGGAGCGGCTGCAGTGTGCCGGAATACCCACTGGGTTAGATGTGGAATGGAGTAATGGCACGTGAGTATTAAAGTTCCCCAATGCCTTTAAACACACCTTGTTTTGTCTTTCAGATGCGAGATGCAGCGCCGAAGGCCTCCGGAGCGTGCGAAGAGTTGGTAAGCTTTTGTCTTTCAGATGCCGCAATGCAGTGCGAAGACCTCCGGAGCGCACGAAGAGTGGGTAAGCCTTTGTCTTTCAGATGCCGGAATTCAGCGCGAGGCGTTGGTGACAGCCGATGGGTCAGGTAAGTGAAGCGCTGTCACTGAAGACCGTAATGCTAACCTGTTCTTTCTTGTCTTTATAGGTGTTGCTGAAGACTGGATTCAGGATGGTAAGCCTTTTTCCTTAGGCCCAGGATCAGATGCAGAAGACACAATGAGCGTTCTGCTGCAGAGGATGCAGAATAACGCAAAGCAAGATTCATCCATCGGGTGTGGTTTAAATAGCCTCCTGTAGTGCTTAGGTCCCTCCTTCCACAGCTACGCCTAGGTAAGAAAAGAGTTCCTGCTTTCCAGAAGAGTTCCAGTATTCTGAACCTAGGGAGTGGCTCCTGCCCCACCCAACAGGAAAAGTAGTTCCAAACAGAAGAGGATCAGAGGCTCAACTGGCAGGCAAGTAAGCAACATGGTCTGCTGCAGGTAAGTCCACCCAAGCATTATGAGCCCGGCGCTTCCAGCGCTGGGACTGGGCATATTTATGAGCCTGGTGCCACTGGCGCCAGGACTGGGTCCAAAAGGTCCCAATTGGGACTGGTTGGCACTCGGAACCTGGGTTATGGATCTGCTTCCAAGGGAGTTGGGAAAACCCTGACCTTTTGGAAGCAGAGATCATGACAGCGACAAGACGAGGAGGGGGAAACAAAGGGAGGACAAAACAACAATCTTACTAGGCCTTGTGTCATTCAGAGTGTGCAAGCACAGGGAGGAGAGGAGGGGAGAAGTGCAAAGGGGTGGGGGAAATGCGAGGACAAATATTGCCTAAATTAGACAATAAAGGCATCAATGGAGTTCTGGAGAAAGAGGAAAAAGAAGAGCGAGATAAGAAAGAGAAAGGGAAAGAAGAAGAGCGACTATTTAAACAAGAAATGGACAAAGAATGTAAGCAAAGGGAAGAACAGAGAAAGCATGAGGCAAAAAGAGAACCGGAAAGACTAGAAGAAGAGAAACGAGAAGAAGCAGAAGCGCAGAGATTAAAAGTACGTAGGTTGCAAAGAAGGCGAGAGGAAGAGGAATTGAGGGAAACACAGAGAAGAGAAGAAGAAATTAACAGAAGTAGGCGATTTAGAGACGATGAGATTGAAAATCTATGCTGCAGAAGCATGATACCCATAGTAACACAAGAGCGAACTGAAGAAGAAAGAGGGTACAACCTTTCCATGGGGGGGTTGCAAGGACCATTAGAAACACCAACATGGAGAGAGAAAGACACAGAGGCTATAGAGCCAAGGATTGGGAAATTATATTGGCAAATGAGGGATAAGCTAGGATATAGAACTCAAGAGGGTGAAAAAGGAGCTTCCTTTAGGAAAATAGGAGGTAGCTTGGATGACGTCAGAGCAGACGATCATAGAACACTTTCTTTAAGCAGGTTAGATCTTAATGATACAGAAGAAGACAATAGTCATACGAGTTTGGGCATAACAATGTCAGACGAAAAAATGATACAAAATGAGAGGATAAGAGAAGAGGTCGCATATTTATCCTCAAGAGAATCAAGTGTAGACAAAGGGGTAAAATGGTCAGATTTAGAGGACCCCATAGAAAGGACACCAGAGCCGATAACATATACTGAACGACCACAATTTACTGTGATTTTCATGAAGGTGAAATGTCAGTGGGAGAAAAGAAAGAAACGTATTCAGTTTTCTCTCCCGTGAACATTTGAGACTATCCCTTTGCCCCCCACAGCCTTACTTACCTTTGGGTGGCACACCTCCTTGTGTGCTGCTGTCTCCAACATCCCTCTATGACACCAGTTTCCTTCACTTGCGTGTATGGGACCCGGCGCTGCAGGGTCCGCTTCTCCTTTTTTATAAACTATATTGAGACGGGAGCAGTGGACACCCCTTCAGCCCCCGCTGCCCTTCTTCACTGTCATGGTTTGTATGGCATATTTGTTTGAAATGTTATCTATACGAGATTTTGGTGCAGCCTAAATTTGGTCAGATATGCCATACGGTTTTATTTATTCAGTCTTTTTAGGTGTTTCCAGTGACCGCAAGCACAATCGCACAGTATAGAGGAGGTATCCCCACCTTACAAAAGTAGATTAAGGGAATTGCCAGGGCAGAGACAAGCAGGCGATGATAATGCGGCTTGGAAAACAAGGAGTGTGGGTAGGTATGACCAAGGATCAGGGTTTTCACAGTTTCCACTATTAGATAAAGGACGAGGTCAACCACAATATATACTGTGGCCACAGATGGATAAGGAATATTTTATATGCACACTGCCGAGTTTAACTTGGGAAAATGGATTCAAGAATTAGAGAAACGAATGTCAGGAATGACGTTAGCCGTAGACGATTTAAAATGCCTATCATCAGCTATACTAAGGGAGAGAGCTGACGACATTCGGAGAAGAGCATGGTACCCAAAAGTAACTGGGCAAAATACAATGAATGATGGAGCACCATTTAATAATTGCAGAGCAGACATTTGGTGAGCGCTTAGAGTACAATAACCAGATATATCGGATATTGGGGCGATAATGACTATGAAGATGGGGAGGATGAAGATCCCCTTGCCTTTATTCAAGATATTCAGGACAGATGGAGTGATGCATGAACTGTGGGATAAAATGGTAGTATTGTTTTACCACATTTTATGTCAAGGGCTGCCAGAGCCAGTGCAAAGGCATATAAAGAAATAGGTGGTAATTAAAGCAAAGTCATGGCCAGAGATACAATTGACAATCGTATACTATTGCTGAATGTTAAAAGAAAAAGACAAGAAGACAGCTGAGGGAAGAAAGCAGGAAGAGGCGAAGTTAATGCAAGTAGTGCAGTTACCACAGCAAAATAATATAGCTAATGTCCCAGGTGAGAATGGTTATAATTATAGGCCAGGAGGCAGATGGAATGGGCCTCGAGGAAGAGGACGAGGAGGATTTCAAAACCCTCAAGGAAGGGGACGATTTAATGATGGACAGCCATTAACTTGTTGGAATTGTGGAAACATAGGACTCATGACTAAAGAATGTAGAAGCAGAGGAGGCATGCAACAACAGAATTGGCAATCGTCAAGAGGGGGGATGGGATATGCTCCACAATACAATACAGATTCACAAGGATATTATGCCCAAGAACACACGCAGAATCAGGCATATGTGCCACAATCACAACAGTTTCAGCAAGTGCCAGTACAGACACAATTTCCACAACCCCAGCAATTCCATCAAGCACCACTGCAGACACAGTCATTACAGGGCCAGCAACATCAAGCACCCATGCAAATACAACAGGCACCCACTCAACAAGTACAATACATCCCAATGCAACATACAGGTGCATCACAATGGCAAATGGACATGGGAGCTACACAAGTAGTAAGACCCAAATTGGGGATGCATTTATAGCCACAATAGGACAGCCCACAGGACAGCCTGATGTGTTCAGTACTATCTGTAACACCAGACCCCCAAGAGGAACCAAGGTTCAAGGTGACGATAGGAGGCAAGAAGTTTTCGTTTCTTGTAGACACTGGATCAACTTGTTCCTGTGTCCGCGAGGGAAAATATCCAATGTCAGGCATTGCTATGAATGCTCAGGGATTTTCTGGGACACCAAATGTAGTTTCATTTACAGAAGAATTGCTTATTTCTATAGGGGAACATGATATGCATATGCCATTGCTGTACTCTAAACAGACAACGGTTAACATACTAGGATATTATTTATTGACAAAACTTAACATGACACTATCTTTTACTGATGAAGGCATAGTGTGTTCAACCCCGGGGATACATTATATGAAAGTGAGGACCTTGGGGATACATTCAGGGTAATTCATAGAATTTCGCACAAAAGTGGCGCACGCGGCTGGCGCACAGTGTCCCCGTGCGATACAGTGCGCCAGCCGTGTGCAATAAAATCCATTTCATCGCACAGCGTATTCATGGATTTGAGCCTTCAAAACCAGCCATGGCGCAGAGAGGCGCAGCGACCCTGCAGCAGCGCCAGTTACGCCCCCAAGAACACCCTCGCGCAAGGAAAAGCCATCAAAATCCCCAATTCATCGCAAATGTCTGCGCTAACCCTGGACCAGTTCGCAGGGCTGCCAAACAGCCAACGCCAAGCGGGGAACGTGTATTTCAGGGGTTCGCGTGAAGTTACACACGCAATTCCATCACGGTACGTGTATTACAGGGGTGCGTGGGAAGTTTCACACCCTTGCCGAGTTTCTGGCTGGTGGCAGTGGATACCACGGAAATATTCCACCAGAATATTTCCCAATGGGATTTCCCATTGATTTTAATGCACCACTTTTTGGTGCAATGTTAAAGATACCGCCGGTTTATTTATTTAATATAAATTCACCGGTTGGGATTTTTTGCCAGAACTCGCCGCCAAAATGGCATCTAGGTTCACTTCAGTAACCCTGAACCCGAGTCGAGCCTTTGTTCCACTTTTGGCGGGCTTCTGCACAGAAGCCCTCCAAAGTGGTGCCATTCTGTCTAGGTACCACAGGGGGTGCGGGAGGGGGTTTAGGCACCCTGGACTGAGTTGCCTTGCCAACTCATGTCGCACTCTGGTGTGATTGGCCCAAGTGGTGAGCCACCCCGCTCACCACTTAGCATGTTTGAGTAACAGCTAGGCTATATGAATGGGGGTTTGCTGCATAAAAGCAGGGTTTTTGGGACTGGTTCTTCAGAAGTCGCCACAGGACCTAAGAAGCCGAAGAGGGAGAAGCCGAGCCGACCTGCCAAGACAACACCACCGGTGGAGCCCTGCGGAACCGTCTCACCACTTTTCCCGACGACAGATAAGATCTCCCGCCGGAGAGTCTTCTTCCCTTGACTGGTGGGGACAACCAGTTTCTGCCTTCTTTTCGCCGCCCTGAAGCATCTCGTGGCCGCCTTGCCTGTGCCAAGCACCCCGGCAACCGGGATACCACTTTTTACCTCAACCGCGAAAGAGGGGTAACATCCTTTTAACCGGAAAAACTCCACGGCTGGTTTCTTCCCTGGTAGTGCAACGACCTTCAGCTTTCCTCCACGCCGAGATCTTCTCCTCCTCTGGACGACGCCGCGACTTGCACCCACTACCAAGAACAACTGCCACCGCTGGAGGATCCTTTCCATTTGAAAGGTACCGTGTTCCGCCCGGCTTCCCTTGCCACCGATTGTACGGGGTAGATTTAGCCCTCGGCTCTCGACCCTGGGTAAGCCTGGGACACCCCTAACTAAACTTTTCCTAACTGGAAAAACCTTTTCTACTCACCTGTAAAGACTTGTGACATTGTGTGATCTTGGGCATCTTTTTGCCTGCTTTCCCTAGAGTGGCCTGGCAACCGAACTTCCTTGCTCCTCAATAGACTGCCTTTCTAAACTTACTGTGAATCTCTGAAAAGTGTTTTACCTTGCTGTTTTCATTACTTCTGCCTTTTCCCTCCCTTTTTAACTAACTTGTTGGAGTGCCATCTAACGTTAAGCGCTCACCTCTGTTTGGAAATAAGTGGTGTTAACTTAGACTTGTCCAACAAATAACTAGGGATGTACATATAAGTAATAGTGACTGTGTTTTGACTTACTTACCTTTTCTGTGCTAGTGTAATTATGAGTGTGTCTTTTAAATAAATAATTATATACTTTTTACACCTAGCTCTGGTCAGTGTTTGCTTGTACTACTGTGCCTCTGTACCTATTATGTATGCTCTGTATACTGCCTAACTCTTCTTGAGGGAAGTCTGACTGCTCAGCCACAGCTACCAGGTAAATCTGGGTGGTACAGACTGCTACCAAGTGGGTTTACTGCCAAACACCTATAGCCTTAAATCTTTTGCAGTGGTCCCAGAGGGAACTGCACAGGTTTCTGTCTAACACAGGGCATCATCGAACTCCTGCTCAATGTCCCGGAGGCGGTCCTCCTCCATGGCCCTGAGGGTCCGCAGGGCCGACGACATGTTCTCCTCCAACTCCCTGCGGATTGCCTCGAGGCACTCGGCCCGCCTCAGGGTCCTCCGCCCTGACCATCGTGAGCCGTGCCTCTTCCGCCCGCTGCCGCTCCGAATCTATGGCGTGGCCCAATCACTGCCACACGGAAGACACTTCCCGTCCTGGGTCCTCCTGCTCTCCGGCCGATGCCTGCCCCTCCGATGCCAAAGGCCCCGAGCCATCATGGCTCCCACCTCATTGCTGCTGCTGCTGTGCCTGTGCCCGTGCCCTGGCTCCTGCTGCCTGCACATCCTCCACCGGCCGGGGTGCAGTCGTTGATATGGCCACCCCTGCTGGACGTCCGACTCCCGACTGTGGCAGGGATGTGTCCTCCACCAGCCTGGCCGCACCGTCAGAGGCAGCTACACAGGGCACCCAGGTGACAAATGGGTGGAAAGATGGCACGGAGGACGACTGGCGCATAGGGTGTTCAGTTGAGGAGGGGGTCGGAACAAGCTCCAGCAAATGGAGGAATCCGGCCTGGGTGACCTGTCCCAGTAGGCCGACGCAGTCAACGAGCCATTCGAGATGACGTGTAGTCTCCTCACGAAAAGACTGCAGGTCACCTCGCATGGCCCGTTGACGCAACGGCACACCAGTCAGGACAGGCTCAACCCGTACCTGGATAGCCACGTCCGCAGGGAGAGGAAGGCCAGTTGTTGTAAGCTCATCCCCTGCCTGAAAACGGGTCTGGACGTAGGCATCCCTGCTGGTGCAAGATGATGCAG
The DNA here is from genome assembly GCA_002915635.3 of Ambystoma mexicanum. Classification (NCBI taxonomy): domain Eukaryota; kingdom Metazoa; phylum Chordata; class Amphibia; order Caudata; family Ambystomatidae; genus Ambystoma; species Ambystoma mexicanum. The sequence goes on from CM010928.2 coordinate 813,552,549, forward strand.
TGACAGGATCAGGGACAGGATTGCACACAGGCACCTCCGCGGCGGCCTGTGCTGCCTCCTGTCCCTGGTCCTGCACTGCACCACTAGCACCAGTGGAATCCCCACCTCCAGACCCCGTCTGTCGCTTGCACGGCCTCCTCCTCCACCAAACCCCCCACCAACCTGGATGACTCTGTGTCATCTTCCCCCGTTGGGCCCTGTGGGGTCCCAGCTGCCCCTTCTGCTGCCGAGGAGTCCAACTCCGACCTCTGCCTCTTGGACCTCCCCCCGGCAGCTGCGGCCTGGGACGCGGCACCGGACTCCTCACTCCCCGACCAGATGACAACCTGGGAGGGGAGCCGGGCCTTGCGTCTCCGGCTGGCGGTGCAATCCCTGCCGCTGTGCTCCACAGCACCTTCTCCGCCCTCTTCATCAGTGAACGCTGCAGACAGGGAGAAATAAAACACAGGCATCAGGGCACTGTACAATGGACACATACACACATGACAGTTGCACATGAGTGGCATTTGGAAACCTCAGACATGGTATCACATTCGCCAACACACATGTCATTTCAACTCGCACACATGAGCCATACACAGCCATATTGCAACAGCCAGCACCATCCATACACATACAACAGCATGAGCAGGCAAAGGTGAGCCAGGCATCACATGCAACACAGGGAGTGCACTACACATGCACACACACCACCACACTTGCATGCATGTGTACATCTCTGCCAACTGTCGCAGTGTTCAGATTGGCATCCATGTCACATCTGCCAATCAGGCTTCCACATCCCGCTGTCACATGCATCCATGTTTCATCACTGTTGCACCCTTGTCAAATACACACACATGCACATGTACACAGTGCTGATACATGCAGCTGAAACCAACATCCATGTGTGACATCACGAACATGCCTACTTACATACACATTCATCCAAACATGTGTGCCCACACATCTGCATTTGGCATGCAAGCCTACACACACAAGCACCATCCATGTCTCACACATGAGAGCCCTCGCATGTGTTAGCCTCACTGCCCTGTACACCCCCCCATACTTGGCCCCATAAAAACACATGTGCAACCTGCACACTACTGGCACACCACCACACGCACAGCTTACAATCATGATGCATGTACACTTACCGCTCGACTCCAGACGGGTCTGCCTCTCAAGGACCTGGACGTGGAGCGCTGGGGATATGCGCTCCAGGACCCTCATCTGATCGTCCGACAAGTGGCCCCGGCGCCCCTTAGCATCCGCTGCCTTCAAGAGGCGCCGGGCCTTGTTGAGGGTCCTGGACCTGAAGTCCTCCCAGCGCTTCTTGACATGATGGAATAGTCGGACTGCCACCCCCTCCGCGTTGATGGCAGTCACGATGTACGTCCAGATCCGAGTCCGTCCTTCCTTGTTGGCGTGCAAACTTCCGAAGAGGGCATCATACTGCCCCAGGACTTGCTCCACCAGGACACCAACTTCGGTGGCAGCAAGCTGGTGCCCTCTGCCTCTCTGGCCGGGGATTGCCAGTGGTGCCAGATGTTGCAGTGCCCGACATGACAACCCCAGAGGCAGGAGTGGGTGGGCAACTGGGTCCTGGGGCTGGTCTGTGGAGCGATGGAATCCCAGTCAGGAGTCTTCGGTTCCAGCAGGGGTGGTCACAGCAACAGCACCCCTGGCTGATGTGCAGGCAGCAAATGGCAGGGCATGTGGGCAGTAGGCAATCAGACAGCAGCAGATGGCAGGTGGGAGCGTGCTCGGGGTTCTGGGGGCAGTAATTCAACTTCTGGGCAGGAGCGTGGTCTTCCGTGTGCTTACGCGTGGCCAGCTTGATACAGAGTGATTTGGCACATGAAAATCCAGCACGTCTGCGTGTAATTCGAGGAAAGGGCCTTAGCGCGTAAGCGCGTCAGCACACGTACGCGAATTCATTGGCCCAAAGGTCCCCAGCGTGTAGGCACGTCTATGACGTTACGCGCACGTGCGTTTTCCATGGCGCGTAGAAAAAATAAGCACGTCAGAGTGTCATAGCGTGCAATTGGTGGAAAGGGCCTCAGCGCGTATGCGCGTCTGACGTGCGTGCGCGTTTCCCTGTACACGGGTGCATGTTACACGTCCAATGACTGCACTACACACGGAAGTGACGCTGGACGTGTGGGCATGTTTAAAAGGTACGTGTAGAACGCCATTTCCTTGTATGTGCTTTTCGTGGAGAGCGAGTGGGTGAAATCTGTACTTCTTGTCGGTTCACACGCGATTTACTTCACGGGGTTCCAAGTTCGTACTCCCTGTTACCTCTGACAGCTTTTTGTCTTTTTGTCTTTTTCCTGGGCCTGTTTCCTCAAACAACGTTCACTTCTTCTGTTGTCCTGTCTCCTCAGACAGCGTACAATTCTTCTTTTGGCGGGGGTGTTGCCAACGTGCACACGCGCATATTTTTCACACGATTTTTCCTGGCAGACGGTGAGTCGCGCAAGTTTTTAACATCTGTTCTTGCCCCGTGTGTTGCCTACCCCTTCAGAGGTCAGTCTAGGCTGCGTGTGACATGCATACGTTCATTTTTGTGTTTCTGGGTGCCACAGTGTAGTGCAGGTTTATTTTTCCACGCACGTGGTCTAGGAGGGGTTGCGTGCACATTATCTCCCTTTTTGGGGTACCTGTGCGTTGCGTGACCCGTCATCTTCCCCCAAGGGTCACATACAGCCTTGCTAGAGCACTAGGGTACGAATTCCATCTAGTACCCTACCCCTTTGACCCCCAATTGCCCAGGACAATGGTTTACTGCAACTCCCATACGCACAACAACATCAGTGCCATGGTTGGGAGGCGAGCACGCGGTAAGGGTGGCAAAGGTGGCCGAGCCTCAAGAGGTGGCCATGGTGGATACGGTAGGGGACGTGGCCGGGACTTGCAGGGTGCCCCTAGCCCCCCATGTGTGGGTGACCAGTCAGAGACACCCATGCCCCCCCCCCCTGGTTGAGGGTAACGTGGCTGACACCATCCCTGCTCAGCCCTTGTTGGACCAGCCCATTGTGGCACCAGACCTGGCACAGGGTGACTCCATGGCTGACTTCCAGGTCAGCAGGTCTAGGCCACGTATGGCGGTGCACGTTGGTGTCACAAGGCCACGTGGATCAGGGGCCGCTATGTCATCTGCTGCCCCAAGTAGGCAGGGTGGGGAGGCTGCAGGGGCAGCTGCGGCTCCATCCACCCCAGCTCTGAGTCTCCCAGCCAGGACAGTGTCGGTCCCAGTCCATCCTGCTGACGTTCCCCCTGACTACATCACACTTCAGCTAATGCCTGCAGAAAGTCCCATGGTGAGTGTTCATTCCCACAATCCTAGTCCACAGTCAACCGGGGGTCCTGCCCCTAGTGTCCAGAGTGGCGTAGGACACTCAGGATCCCCACCACCTTCCAAGCGGAAGAGGAAGAGTGCTCGTCCAGTACAAGCTGATGCCCCAGACACTGCTACACAGTCCGGCCCACCAAGGAAGCCCAGCTTCAATCAGGCCGAACTTGATGCACTTGTGGAGTATGTGTCCGCACATGACAGCGAAATGGTGATTACTGCAGGATGCAAGACCACACCTGCACAACGTCAGGCACACTGGCAGACCATCGCGGACATCATAAGTGCCCTTGGATTCGAGAGGCGCACAGCTAATGATTGCTACAAGCGTTGGAATGACCTGAATCACAGGGCAAAGAAAAAGCTGGCCTCAAGTCATGCCGCAACTCTAGTGACTGGAGGTGGGTCTCCAGCAGAGGACATTGAACTCACTCCACATGAGTATGTTGCTGGGACCTACGTCACGGAGGAACAGATCCAAGGCGTGGGAGACCTGCCAGATTACGAGGCATTGTCCGGTGAGTGCACATGCATGTGTGTGTCATCCATGTGCATGGTGTGTGTGTGAGGGCTTCTGATTGAGTGCCAGGTGAGGGTGTGTGTGCCTGAGTGGTTTGGGTCACCCATGTGCTTCATCCAATACATTCTGCACACCAGGATTTGGGTATTGCAGTATCCCTTCTGGCAACAGTAGACATTCAGCCCAACCTCACGCCAGTTTCCCTTGAAGTGTCATCTTGCCACAACATAGTTGCGTATTATTCTGTGTTCATTCAGGCTGATTGTTTGCATTGCACCACTTTCACTAGGCATTTCTCAGTCCTATTGTCACATGTGTGACATGGCTATGGTACATGCCATCTGTGTGATGGCATGTGTCATGTATGTGTATTGGACATGCTAATCACAGGCCTATGTGTGATGGCACTGCTAGCCAGCATGCAGCAAATGTGTTGGTCTTCCATCTTGGTGTCATCAATGTGTGCCATTTGCCTCCCCTTCATATGCAGTGACGGTGCATGCATGGGAGGGTTATAGTCATGTGGGACATGTGTCAATGAAGTACTGTTTCTGTTGCTTCCCAGCCCTAATTGTGTGCCCTGGTGCTAATGCCCGTTCCCATTTCTTTTCTTTCAGGTCTTTGCAGGGGATGACGCACTTGATACTGCTGGGGTTGTGGAGATGGTGCAGACCCAGGAGGGGTCTCAGGCCCGACCGGGCACCAGTGAGGGACGTAGTGTGGTGGTGGGTGAGAACCCACACTTGCTGCAGACCATTATCTCAAGGGGTGTCTCTGGGTGCACGTCCCCCGAGCTCTATTCAGGTGTCGATTCGGATGATGAGACCTATGTGCGGTCGCAGGTGTTTCTGGGAGGGATTCTGTACTGTCCAACCCACCTGCACCAGGGGTAGAACCCTCAATGGAGATGTCAGTGTTGGTAGGTCCGCCTTTGGTGGTTACGGATGCAGGGCCACACTCTGCAACATCTGATCCTGTTCCTGGGCCAGCAGATCAGAGGGGGAATGCAGTCCTGCAGCCTCAGGCAGTGCCGGCACAGCAAGGCGCAGTTCGCCTTGCCCCAGACAGGTGTGGTGCCTGCCGACGCGGTGGCCGTATGTCACCTGGCAATACCGCATGGGAGCAATCCATATACGGTATGGCAAACCAACAGGCAGCATCATCTGAGATGATGGCTCAGGCCATGGATAGGGTGGTTACTTCCATTGTCCCCCAAGAAAGGCTGATGGAACAACTACAGCAGGCAACAGACTCCATTTGCCAGTCACACAGTGTGTTGCCTTGTGTGGCTCCCTTGCACATACGCTGTATTGTGGCTGGGCACATGCAGGCTTGTCCTGAATTTGGGTTATATGCTTGGGTTTGTGTGACACACACCCCTCCTGCTTCCCGTTTCCATGGGCTTGCAAAGTGTGCCCAAGTGACATTGACTTACAAAGTGACGTTGGACTCCCATTTGATGTGTGGGCAGTCTGTAGTCAATACTGTGTATACATTCCTAGTGCATATTGTTGTTGTATTGTGCACTGCATGGTGTATTGATATGTGCCTCTGCATCCATCTCATCCTCCTAATTTGCAGGTCCATTTCTCATGTCTTCACAAGGCGGTCTACTTTGGAAATGGAGTCCATGTTGTAAGCAGTGCACTGTAACGCTCACCTGATTCCCGTAGAGGCGCCGGTCTTGACTGGGCGTATACCGTATCTTCAAAGGTGATGTGTAACACACGGCTGGCTCTTTGGGCTGGACCTCTGTGCACTGTATGTCTGACTCGAAGGGTAAGCTGTCTGCAGATAGAAAATATGGGATTAAGGAACTGGGTTATTGAATGTCTCTCTCTTCTTCCCTTTCTCTTCTCCTGTAGAACCCCAAAGGTTAACGCTCTCACCTTAGGTAAGGGAACGCCATGCTCTCCATCTGCCTCGGGGCAGGGTGCTGTAACCAGTTTCTTCACTGGATAAGGGGAGCAGGCCTCTTGACTTCAGAGGACTGCTGTCCGTCGTTTACTGCACGAACGGTATGTCTAATGTCTTTAAAGTCTTATGTAGACTTATGTAATGATGTCTCTTGTTTTGCAGGGTTCCGGCGATGGCGGATGACGGGCTGAAGTGAGTTGAAAATGGAGCCCGTGTGATGAATAGAAGCGCCTGGAAGCACGTAAGTAAGCGCTTGTTGCCTGCTTCACGATGCGCTCTAACTGTCTTTTTATTTTGCAGGTTTAAATAGCCTCCTGTAGTGCTTAGATGTCTCCTTCCACAGCCACGCCTAGGTAAGAAAAGAGTTCCTGCTTTCCAGAAGAGTTCCAGTGTTCTGAATCTAGGGAGTGGCTCCTGCCCCACCCAACAGGAAAAGTAGTTCCAAACAGAAGAGGATCAGAGGCTCAACTGGCAGGCAAGTAAGCAGCATGGTCTGCTGCAGGTAAGTCCACCCAAGCATTATGAGCCCGGCGCTTCCAGCACTGGGACTGGGCATATTTATGAGCCTGGTGCCACTGGCGCCAGGACTGGGTCCAAAAGGTCCCAATTGGGACTGGTTGGCACTCGGAACCTGGGTTATGGATCTGCTTCCAAGGGAGTTGGGAAAACCCTGACCTTTTGGAAGCAGAGATCATGACATGCACCTACACTTTTGCGTGGCGCTAACACTGTACAGTGTTCGAAGTGCTGGCATTATCAGGTAGTGAGACTACCAATTTTTTAAATCCGTACTGTCATGTTTATGGTAGGTTGGAGGTTGTGTAGGTGATTAGTATTATTGGTAAATATTTGGTAATGTGTGTTGTTGGTCCTGCATTACTGTGAGCATTTCATGTGTGGCCAGTTTCCATTAGGGACACTGTAGTTTGTGACACTTGTGTCATGTTGTGGGGATTAATTTGTTTGCTCTCAGATAGCATGACATGTCATGGTGTGTTGTGTGGACGTGCCGGGGAGGGGTTGGGTGACATGACACTGTTCTCATGTTGTATTTTGCAAGTGGGTATTCATTATTGCTGCATAGAAGTGTGTCTTTTGATGACACTGCATTGGTGGTGTTTGTGTAGGTAGGGATGCACACATTGTGACACTTCCAGGTGAACAATCTCAGGCTGCTATGGTTCTGACAGTTGACTGTTCCTTAATTCATCAGAATTGTCAGATTGAGTCATCATTGATTGTCAGATGGTATGTGCCAGGGCTGTGTGCACTCCACAGGGGTGTGATTTCTATGTGAAGTAATTAGCCACCAGCTGCGTACGGGCTGCCTCACCCCGTGCCCTTTCCCCTCCCATGCGCAGCGGGCGTGCATGTGGTTGGGGATGTGGGGGCACCACCATGTCCACAGCCAGGCCCCGGCGTGTTGCAACATTGTGCAGGACACATGCTGCCACTATGATCCTGCACAATACTGGGGGAGCGTATAACAGCTGCCCGCCAGAACGGTCAAGGGAGCGAAAGCGTGACTTGAGCACTCCGAATGTGCGCTCCACTATGCCCCGGGTTGCAATATGGGCTGTGTTGTATCTTACCTCGGGAGGCGTGATGGGTTTCCGAATTGGCGTCATCATGTGGGTGCTCAGAGGGTAGGCACTGTCCCCTGGGGAGGTGGTGATGGGCATCATTAGTGGGGTAGTGACATTACTCTGTATCTGTCATGCATGCGTGTGCTGTGGCATTTATACTCACCAAGCAGCCATGCATCGCCATGCCGTCCAGCTTCCATGTCCCGGTTTAGGGTTGACATCCTGTAAATGAAGCTGTCGTGGGTGGACCCTGGATAGTTGGCATATACTGAGGTGATGATTCCCTTGGCATCACATACTACCTGGACGTTGATGGAATGCCAGTGCTTGCGGTTTCTATAGTTGTGCTCAGATGCCCTGGGGGGACGTAGAGCCACATGGGTGCAATCAATGGCACCTAGCACTTTGGGGAATTGTGCAACCCTGTAGAAATCCTGGCTGACAGTCTGCCTTTCTACAAGTGTTCTGGGCAGGTATATGTGCCTGCGGACTGATGGGCGTGCACTGATGATGGCCAACACCTGGTGTAGGCACCGTGACTGCGTGGCCTGTGGCACCCCCCCCCCACTATGGCACTTGTCCGCTGAAATGATCCGGTAGCCAAGAAGTGCAGTACATTGAGGACCTTCTCCAGGGGGCTCAGTGCTTGGGAGCACAGGGTGGGTGATGTGAGGTCATCCTCCCACTCACTGACCAGGTCGAGTAGTATGTGAGGTGGAAACCTGTACTTCCCATACACCAGGTCATCAGGCATACCAAGAAGGCTGGTTCTGGGTGTGAAGATTCTGGCCCTGACTATCCTCCTCCTGCGGTATCCCACGGCCACTGCTGCTAGGAACGGTAAATTCATCCGGGCGTCTGAGCTTGTTTGTTGTTTGCGCACACTTTTATGCTGCGCGGGACGTGCGCCTGCTTCATGCTGGCGTACGTGTTTCCGGATTGGACCTTTGTAGGCGACCGTGTAAATCTTCCCGCCCACCCCAGGAATACACGTAACACGCTCTCCCAGGCCCAGTCGCGAGTGAATATTCCCGCCCACCCCAGGAATACACGTAACACGCTCTTCCAGGTCCAGTCACGTGTGGAAGTTAACGCGAACCCGTAATACACGTACCCTGCTGATATCGCGTGTGGAAGTTCACGCGGACCCATAATACACGTACCCTGATGAAATCGCGTGTAAGAACTACCCACGAGCGCCCTGAAGACACTAGTGGGGCCGGAGTGCCCTGACTGCTGGGGGGGGGGGGGGTGGGGTGTGGGAGACATGAGTGGGGGCCTGGTGGAGGGTGCTCCTGACTGCTGGGGTGGGGGGTGGGAGACATGAGTGGGGCCTGGTGGAGGGTGTCCCTGACTGCTGGGGTGGGGGTGCAGGGGACAGGATTGGACATGAGTGGGGGCCTGGTGGAGGGTGCCCCTGGATGCTGGGGGGTGGGGGTGCAGGGAGACATGAGTGGGGCCTGGTGGAGGGTGCCCCTGGATGCTGGGGTGGGGGTACAGGGGGACATGAGTGGGGGCCTGGTGGAGGGTGCCCCTGGATGCTGGGGGTGGGGGTGCAGGGAGAACATGAGTGGGGGCCTGGTGGAGGGTGCCCCTGGATGCTGGGGGGTAGGGGTGCTGGGAGAGATGAGTGGGGGCCTGGTGGAGGGTGCCCCTGGATGCTGGGGGGTGGGGTGCAGGTAGACATGAGTGGGGCTGGTGGAGGGTGCCCTGACTGCTGGGGTGGGGTGGGGTGAAGGAGACATGAGTGGGGCCTGGTGGAGAGGTGCCCTGACTGCTGGGGGTGGGGGGGTGGAGAACATGAGTGGGGCCTGGTGGAGGGTGCCCCTGACTGCTGGGGGTGGGGGGTGGAGACATGAGTGGGGGCCTGGTGGAGGGTGCCCCTGACTGCTGGGGGTGGGGGTGCAGGGGGACATGAGTTGACATGAGTGGGGGCCTGGTGGAGGGTGCCCCTGACTGCTGGTGGTGGGGGTGGGGGAGACATGAGTGGGGGCCTGGTGGAGGGTGCCCTTGGCTGCTGGGGGGTGGGGGTGCAGGGGGACATGAGTTGAACATGAGTGGGGGCCTGGTGGAGGGTGCCCCTGGATGCTGGAGGGGTGGGGTGCAGGGGGACATGAGTTGGACATGAGTGGGGCCTGGTGGAGGGAGCGCCTGGACTGCTGGGGTGGGGTGGGGTGGGAGACATGAGTGGGGCCTGGTGGAGGGTGCCCCTGACTGCTGGGGGTGGGGGGTGGGAGAACATGAGTGGGGGCCTGGTGGAGGGTGCCCCTGACTGCTGGGGGGGTGCAGGGGGACATGAGTTGGACATGAGTGGGGGCCTGGTGGAGGTGCCCCTGACTGCTGGCGGGTGGGGGTGGTGGGAGACATGAGTGGGGGCCTGGTGGAGGGTGCCCTTGGCTCTGGGGGTGGGGGTGGGGGTGGTGGGAGACATGAGTGGGGGCCTGGTGGAGGGTGCCCCTGGATGCTGGGGGTGGGGGTGGGGGAGACATGAGTGGGGGCCTGGTGGAGGGTGCCCCTGGATGCTGGGGGGTGGGGTGCTGGGAGACATGAGTGGGGGCCTGGTGGAGGGTGCCCCTGGATGCTGGGGGTGGGGTGCAGGGGGACATGAGTGGGGGCCTGGTGGAGGGTGCCCTGGATGCTGGGGGTGGGGTGCGAGGGACATGAGTGGGGGCCTGGTGGAGGGTGCCCCTGGATGCTGGGGGTGGGGGTGCAGGGGGACATGAGTGGGGGCCTGGTGGAGGGTGCCCCTGACTGCTGGGGGGTGGGGGGAACATGAGTGGGACATGAGTGGGGGCCTGGTGGAGGTGCCCTGCACTGCTGGGGGTGGGGGTGCTGGGGACATGAGTGGGGGCCTGGTGGAGGGTGCCCC
>CM010928.2:813562800-813776543 GCA_002915635.3 Ambystoma mexicanum
GCCCTGGCTGACCTGCTTTTGCGGCACTAAATCATATCCCCCGCCCCTGAGCCTGACATTATCAAAACATTCATATTCCCCGCCTCTCTCGTGACGTTTCTGTGCTGCGTAGGCAAACGCGCCCAGTCGTCTTCTACGCGACTTCACACAGAACCCGGAAACCAACACAGATCAACTCACAACACAGCGCGCCACAATTCGGAATATGAAACTGTACTTTAAAATCAAACAGCAACACGGTAAATTTGGTAAAGTACATTTATTTGACATTAAATGTTTATAGAATATTCAGCAATTGCCATATGAACTCCGAAAGTCATTTATTTTCTTTTATCTCTATCCGCAAATCCGTAAAAGTTTATCGTGAGTCACGCGCTGTTCCTTTATGGTACACAGGGTGTTGGTTTTCGTTCAAAGAAGCACTTTTGTCGCACGTTGAACCGCAAGGCTGTTCCATCAAGTAGGCACTAGGCCAGCGTAAAGGTTGATATGTTGCTTCTAGCCGCTAGTACCTGCGTAAGGGCATATGGGCCCTTGGCGATCGTCCCATAAGATCATCAGAGATGGTGCAGTTGTTTACATTAAGCTGCAGCTGGCGGTTGAAAAAACCATCTGCCGGTGTCTGAAACTGGTGGCAGTGGCAAAAGGGAAGTATATACCTGTTTTGAAAACATAAAATTTATAATTAGTCTCGCCAGCCGATCTTTATTAATATTATTCATTTTATTTATTACGGCCGAGCTGAAACTATTTGCTTTCAAGGATAGTGCAATGGAGTATGTTCGGCTCTAAAATCAATGCGAAAACTAACGAAATAAATCGAGGTTAGTACACAATGAGAAACGACTTTTTGTCTACATGCGTGTGGAATGTGGACCTGCATGCCCATGTGCCCGCTACAAGGACGATCCCACAAACGTTTTCAAAGCTCTTCATTCATTCATTTATTCATGCATCCATTCATTAATTCTTCATTCCGGTATAAAAGCGTCTAAAGAGTTACTTACATTATATTTGCAATTTCCATTGTGTCTCTGCGTAATGCAGTCCGTAAATCCCACTGTGCTCTTGACAACGATTTTTCGTATACTGAACTAACATGAAACTCGGTCTAGTTTCAGAATTTTCTGCCTTATCGTCTCTTACGTTATTGCACCCCCCACCCTTCAAATGAAGTTCTTTCGGCATGGTCCCTGTCTCTCAAGGTCAAAAAACAATAGAACCTTATACTGCCAGTGCGAGTTGTGGGCCTCTTCAGGGCGCGAGCTGAAAATCAAAGCCGCTGACCTTCACTAGAAATGAGCATACATTCTTTCTTTGCAACATCCCGTAGTAAAGCCATCTGTGAGAACTTGAAGTTTCGAATCCATCTATGTACTGCGCCTCAATGTGCAAATGCGAACTGGCTTCTCTCCCATCTGCAACGGCTCGCTTGGCGCGTTCTAAGGCCCCCAATTTTGTCCTCGTTGTCTGCGAGCTTTGAAGCCCCAAAGAACCATAACTATTGAGACTTTTAATTTTTTGGGGAAGGTCAGGGAAAGTATAAAGTACCCGAGGAGTTGAGTTGAAAGTGAGATTTATTGTTTGTTTGTTTTATTATTTGCAATACGCAAGCCTCCCCTCGGTTAACAGTGCCCAGCATTTAGAAGAGATTGCGAAAATTAGTTACATCAACAAAAATATATACATACACATATAGACAAGGTCAGCAATATGAGGTGAATAGAGAGAGAATTCAAAGATGACACCCAGGTTGTTCGGCACCCAGGATGGTGAAGGTAGGGGTTAGGGTTAGCGTACTTTGTATGCACACTGTACAATAACATTTATTTACAAAAAGACAATCGTATTACAATTATTTAAACCGGGATTTGTACTTCACAACCAGCTCTCCTTTGGGTGGACATGGCACAGTGGCAATGTTGGGTGGCAATGGATCAGTGCTCTGCACAGAAACGTTCAAAATTCCATATCTGTGCTTCTCTAATACAGCAACAATAAGGCTTTTGACAAAGTCGAACTCCATTTCCTCATAGACTGGTTTGATCACCCATTGCTTACTTCTTTTTGAAAAGGCCTTAGTGTAGCGAGGCATCCTTACATTACCCTTAGTCCTAGATTGTTCACGGCCGAGATTCTCGTTATGGGCCAAGACGGCAAGTAGAGTCCTATGTCTCATGCCCTGTATGCTGAAATGCAAGCGCTTTGGCCTGTACTTTAGGCACATATTGTGGAACACCTCCAAACCTCCTGTGTGACAGAATTCTGTCAGTCCCCTCAAATCTCTTGATAGAGTTTATCGAAAACAATCTTCTCAATGGCTTTGTGTGTCGGTGAAGATGGATTCAACCACTTCTTCTTCCGTGCCTCCACTGGGGACAAAGGGCCATGTTCACATTGGTGGAAATGTAGGTTTTCTGACCAGCGGTGCACGTTGGTACAGTGGTGCATCAGTGACCGCCATTTTTCAAGTAGTATTTCCACTGACCCTTCACAAGTTTTGGAGCTCCACCAAAGATGGTTGCTGATAGACTGGGACCACTCTGAAATACTTTCCAAACCTTTTTTTTCCCTGCAGCCGAGATTTTCTTATTGATTGATTTAGCAAGATGCCATACGTCAAATTGATGTTTAATATGTGGGAACTGCTCTCTCATTGTCTTGGCAATTGAAACGTGTCTGTCCGTGGCTATGAGGTCGATGTGCATTCCCCTCGATTGTAGATATTCCACTGATTTTATAAATCCTAGTTTCTCCATGGCCACTGAGGATGTACATTGTGTTACCTGCACGACCACCGAACTCACAATTTTCTTACTATCCATGTCCTGAAAGTGGTAGGTGCAGTACTTGGCAGAAAATCCAGGGCTGTCGCACTGTCCATCGCCGGCTAGCCTGAATCGTTTGCCTTCGAATGTACTTGCTAGAGACAATGTTCAATTTCCAAGCATCACTAATGGCCGGAAACAGATAATCATGTTGGTATTTGTAGTACTGCGTTTTTTTGAAATGAAATGGAGTCCCACAAACTGAAAGAAAGACTCTAACTTTCTAAAACTGGAGCCACTAAAAAGTGATGCAGCTGCACACAGTAGATTGCCTGCTGGCAGTTTCCCCAGCATCGGTTGTGCAGACCATGAGAACGTATGATTTAATCTACAGGCGGCATGTATTGTGACGTTACTGCCTTGTTTTTGACGAGTCACATGAATCAATGGCTTCCCACATACTTTCCCTCTGACGGAATGCCCACATTTCAGCATACTTATAATATCCATCAAACAACTGTCGAATACTATGTATTTGCCCTCTTTCATTAGACTGTCATCCTGCGTCAAAGTTGTTTCGGCCTGTGACGTTGAGGACATATCACCACATTTGAAAGAAATATCGCTGCTATCAAGTTCTGATGCGTCGGTGAATGCTGCTGCTGGTTCATTCTCTGTCATTTCAACATCTGCTACTTCAACATTGATGGGAGAACACAACAATGTCGACAGCTTTTTTGGTGGCAATTTTTTGGCGGGTGTAGATTGTGTGAATTGATCTGCGACTACTTCAGAGCTATCTTCAATACATCCAGTATCATGTTTTGTGGTGGTGCGTCGCACTGTAGCAATGGTCCTTTACAACTTTACTGGATTCTCCGGACACATTCATTTCATGTTCTGGCCATTGGACATGAGCATCTCTAGTCTCAACACGCGGCGTCTGAATTAATAGTTCCTCCATAGTGTAAATGGTCTGGCAAGCAACATCTCTCATTCGCTTCACTGTCTGTGTATGTATAGTTCGGACACCCACGGGTAACTAGAGGACAGATTGGAAAAGGGATGTTCAGTTTAAACACAAGATAAAGTATAGTACAATTGACTTGAAAAAAACATAAAATAGTCCCCAGCACAAAAAAATTCTAAAGTTATGAACTGTTTGTAACTAACCTTATTTTTGTTCTTTCTTTGCAACTTTTTTGACTCGACCTTCAACATCTGCACGCTGTTGCTCCGATTCGTATCCGCATGTCTCCCCTTCCTCTTGCGCTGCAACGACTATATTTTCTGTATCCGCATAGACAGCACGGAATGAGGCTCCATCGACTCCCTGAAACATAGTATTTTCATTACTGTGTATCAAAATATTGTTAGCATAAAACACACGTGAGGACGAACACACATGTACATCTCAATAGCCAAACACGATTTAAACATTGTGTGGAACAATCAAACGACAAGTATTCGAGCTCTGATGACCTAGTTCGATGGAGCTGTCAGTATCCATACCTCTGGCTCTGCATGGACTGCCACGAATGATTGTATTGAAGAGGAGGCATCAGCAACTCCCTGAAACACAGTACTTGCGTTAGTATGGTTTTCAATATTGTAAACATAACACACACTTGGGGTCGACGGCACAGGTACATATAAAGAGATAACCACAAATGTTGCATTGTCTAAAAGAATCAAGGAATATTTAAATATGATCAGATTTAATCGACTTATTTCTCCGATTTCTTTACATCTGCATCATCTAAATGGGATCTTGTGATTGTAGTGGAAGCTCCATCGTCTCCCTGAAACACAGTACTTGCGTTAATAGGGAAGAAAGTATAGCAAATGGAATCACGTTATATGATCACGCTCGATGGAGCTGTCAGTATCCATACCTCGTGCTGCTGAAGAATATCTAGGGCTGTTGTCAATGTGGTGCGCACTTCCGAAAGCTGTTGCGCCGATTCGTATCCGCATGGTCCCGCTTCCACCGGAATTACTTGAATGTCAGGCTCTGCATCAAGTGCGTGGGTTGACGATTCAACAACTGCCTGAAACATAGTATTTGCATTAGTAAGGATTACAATATTGAAAACACAACACACGCTTGGGGTCGACCGCACAGGTACATATCAACGGCTAACCACGAATGAAACATGGTGTAGAACAATCAAACGACAAGTGTTCCAGTCCTGATGATCACGGTCGATTGGAGCTGTCAGTATCCATACCTCGTGCTGCTGAAGAACATCTAGGGCTGTTGTCAATGTGGTGGACGCTTCAGCATCTCCCTGAAAGACAGTACTTGCATTAGTATGGATAACACTAATTATAACTGAAAACAAACACCAGGGGACGACAACTAAGGTGTATATCAATTGGAAAGCACTAACCAAACAATTGGTAAAATAATCACACGATACATAAAAACTATTACTTGACATGCATAAAACAAGTCTGTAGCGGAATAGCCAAGTATGATTACCTGATACGCGCTAGAAGTGGTTGATAACTGCGAGCACGTGACGGAAGTAGAATGTTCTTGCTTCAGATTCAAGGGATAGTCAAGAAGTTGTAAAGGTAAATTATTGTTTGATAATGAAATGCCAATATTTAAAATTGCCATGTAAGGAGACAGAATACTTGAGTAATGCGCAATATAGCACAGTTCCCTGTGCCCATATATAGATTTCGTTTGTGGGTTATGAATCTAAAAATAATATATTGATAAATGTCATTATTCAAAAAGCTATACACTCATATCAATGTCGAAAGTATTACAAATTGGAAACAACACCTAAAATATCAATGAATCCATTCGGCTACCTACACACTACCGCAAGGCCTAAAGCTAAAAACGGACACTTGACTCACCAGTGGCGGATTGTGGACGAATAGAGTGGGAATAGCGTTTGCGAGCAATTTTCGTGTCGATCGCCGTTTATTCTTCTTTGTTACCCAAGATGTGGTGTACATGTTCGAGGGAAAGTGCCGGCTGCAGATGCGGTATCGATCACCCTCTTGTCCTCAAGACTTGTTGGACTCTACTTTCCAGCTCATCCAGTGGATATCCGCAATGTCTGACCCATTCTCTTATTCGATCAACAGTTTTCGGGAATACATGCATTGTAGTGCCTTCAGATTTAGCATGGGTCTTCGAAGGGCAACCGCTAATCGAACAGGCAGGCATTGTTGAAAATTCTGAAAATTAAATATCAAGATTATTATAAAACCTTGATGAATAAAAATGTCATAAAAAAGTAAATGAACCATACCATGCTCAATGCAAGGTTTGTTTTGGTCGCCGGAACTATACCAGTTCATCATGTGCGGCTTAGTATTTGCATAAGTTACAGAAATGTTTTAAATTATGTGACTAAACTCTGAACATGTGACTCGTCCCTTGGATGTTCTGTCTTGCACGAAAAGGAAACATGCTTACATTATAGACTGGACCCCCGAAGGATGCAATTCGATGACAATTGACACAGATGAAAATAAATAGATCTATTGATAGCATAACAATTGAAACTCAAGTCAATAGCAATGAGACCAATGACCATAGCTCTATTGGGTACTGTAATCGCAAATAGATAGAAATGTAAAAATGACCGAAATATGACTAGGATACATGGCCTTACCTTGACCAACAAACAGTTGGATTCAGCAGGCCGAGCAGTATGTTGCAGGAGAACAGGTAGATGGCCACAGGTAGCACACTGACGAGTTTGCTCGAAGCGGTCACAGATAGCACGGCGACGAGCAGATTAGCATAGATCTCAGTGCTTCTCAGGTAGAAGGTTCAGGAGTTGACTTGCAAAGCACAAAGATGTTCTCATGAGACATATCAAGTGGTTTATAAAGTATTAGAAACAGGGGTGTGTTTGTGAATGAATGACGTGTGTATGTCGTGGTATTATGTTTATTGCAGGGGGGCGGCCTGCCTCAGGGGAGGCCTGCCTGGAGACACGGGGTCTGAGGAGGCCATGTGAGCGATGGCCCCTGGGCTTGGGAAACTTTTTGAAGTGTACATGCTGTTTGGCACATTCTCCGTTTGCGCCCGTGACAGCCCCCCATGACATCGCTCATCCCCGGGTGCGACCCGCCTTTGATAGAGGGCCTGGAGCGTGCAGGCAAGTGTGTGGGAGCGAGGGGCCATCAGGCCCCTCTCATCCTTTACTTCTCAGTAGAAACTCGTACCAAGGGCCTCCAGTAGTGGGTTCGCCCCTTGCCCTTATGTGATGTTAACTTTGGATGACATTCGCGTAGATGGGAACACTGAGCAGGACAAGGAGCATCCATTTTTGTACCCCCTTTCCACTCCATCTTGGTGACCAGGCCTCACTGCGATAGCACAGCGCGCAGAGCACATGGCCCACACCCTCGTTCCCACTCTGACTGGAAAACTCCAGAGGTATTTGCAACAGCTAATAAATGTAACACATCACTCTCTGAGATCACGGTCCTGCATGTGAACCGGCCTGAACCAAGCACATAGCTCGTTCATCTCCACAAACGTATCCTTGCCCGCGCACCCTCGCCAGTGGAAACTTACTGCCATTCTGACCCTGTGTCCCTGCAAGGTATTCTCTTCATGTGCCAGACCACTGACCACGCCATGATGCCCAACTAGCAGATCCCCAACTAACATTAGACCCCTACTGCAGTATATCGTTGCCTATCAATAACAAATGCCACATACTGGAGATTCTTGTGAGCACAGACCCACGCCTCAAACAGTGTATTATAGTGGTCAAGACCCTTGACCTAAGGCCTGTATAATCCAATGTTAATTGATAGTATAGATATATGTGTGCCTTTTATAGAGACATAACAAACTGAAAGACTTTGAACAAGTGTTATTTAGTGCATGCATTATTGATAATATATTATGTTAGCTTAGATAGTGACCACCCCGCTTCACAGCGACCTGAACTTCACCCATTCCGAGCACAGATGTCTGACGTCCATCCTTGAATGGAGACAGACTTGATTCATTTAAAAAATCGAAACAACCGTTGTTAAAATATATGTGGTGTTTTATTTTGTATCTTATTTTGATGACACAAAAATACAAAACTTTACACATTGTACAGTTCAGGTTGCAGCACAGCGAGAGAAAATCCCCTGTACTGACCGCTGTCACTCGGGAACGTTTCTCTTATGGCACGAACGGCACAGGCGGGTATCACTCTTCGAGAGCGGTGTCCAAGCCTCCCGTGAAGCCACCATGTAAAGGAACGATAGGCCACCAGCCTGTACCACCTGTGAAAAGGAATGAAACAAACTGTTTTTAAATGACCAAGATAAGTTTAATAAACGTTTGTTGTCAATGACAATTCTTGTAACTAATGGCATTCTGCTCGGACAAATGCTATTTAGACACTGCACACTACTGAAAGACTTTTGTGCGTTACAATGACATGTATATGTAATTTTGGATATAGTAGAAGACCATGAAATAGGAGTGGCATGACAAGCAGAGTATACTTACTCGTTACTCGGATTACGAGGACGAACAGTTGCGCGAAGTTCGTGCATAAGCACCATCATTATCCTCAACACGGACCGTGTGAGGCAGGCTGCCCTGAAGTCTGGCAGCTCGGTGATGCATTGCGGTCGTGGCTTGCCTTCCGAAATGTAGGCCACGCATCCCGAGTTTCACAGCAGCAGCAGTTCTCGTCCTCGGTTGGCATTAGCTCGCACCGACTGCATGTGCACCAGGTGGAAACACTGTCCATGCGACTAGGTCCAGGCTCTTCAGCTGTTGAATCGTCCTCCCAACTGCCGTCCGAAGACCCATCGTTTTCGCGTTTCCCTTTCCCGTAGTTCCTCCTCGGTATACTCGGGCTCGTACATGTAGGGCATTATTGTAGCCATTGTGTGTTAAACAAACTAAAATAATTGATAGCGGTGGTACTGGTATCTGTTCACACAGGCTACAAGCAACAAAGGTAGTTGACCAGAGCACAGAAACGAGTCACAGAATACTCAAAGTAACACAGAGAGAGGAATGGAATCGAAAATCTGCTGCTGTGTGTTGTGAAACGGTCTGTTTATACTTATTGAGGAAAGAGGCGTCCTGCCATTTCCATGGCGACACGTCATTAGCTGAAGCGCAGCGAATGTTGACACGAGACGTGCTTTGGCGTTGTGAAATGGGCGGTACGCGTCTGCTGATGATAGGCTCAGGGGCGGGGGATATGATTTAGTGCCGCAAAAGCAGGTCAGCCAGGGCGATGGGGGAAATTATAGGATTATCACAAAATGGCAGCTCCCTGATGCCTGTTTTCGCGTGCGTTTAATGGACGAAAACTCGGGTAAGGTCCATAGGAAATTTTTCTAAAATCGAGCGAGTTAGGCTTAAAAACACATGGCCGACCCGTAGGGGCAATACACATTTTTGACCGAACCATTCCTTTAAGGCCTGATATATGGTTCTTGAGGCGAAAAATCCAAATCTGCTCTAATCTGAAAAGTCGATTGATGGGGCAGTAATTACAGAGATATGGCCTGACCGAATCCACCACCATCTAACGAATGTCTGAGGCAGTGTAGTTAATGGATAGGAAGTGTTGCACTAATGGAGCAGAGATGGTACTATTTCTAATACTAGACCTATGTTCATTGATCCTTGTGGCAACTTTATGTGTTGTCACGCTGATCTACGCCTTCTGGCATGGGCACAAGATAATGTAAACCACATTGGTGGAATTGCAGTTGGTATGCTTTCTTAACTTCCAATGAATATATTGTTGGTGCATGGGCTGACACACAAGTGCAGTCCCAGATGGATATGTCACAAGGATATGTTTGTTTTATGATTTGTGTTTGGTTTGTGTAGTTTGTACTCTCTATTGAACACGCTTTTTTGGCATGTGTGCCCTTGTGGTGTTCTTGATTCTTATCTTTGGGGTTATTCTTGCCCAGCTGAGGCAACTGTGTGCGTGAAGTGGTACGGTGTAAATATATATAGTACATGTATGCATTTTAAGCAAATTTGGTTATTTCAATTATATTGTGCACATTTTTCAATTTTTGATTAAATTATGCTTCTAAAATCCTCTTTTTTAATTAAGTTCTTTTTCAATTGCATTTACAGCAGGTGTTGAATATTGTTCAAATGAATGTACAGAGTTTTAGAGAGCATTTGCTTGGTTGTGTTTTGTTGTTGGTCCCACTTTTAGGCTATCTGTTACATAATTAGTTGTGTGGGCTAAGTCCTCCTTCATTTTGTTGCGCAGCTATCCAAAACGCAGCAGCTAGACTCAACCTCCACCTACCCAAATATTCACACATCACTCCAGCTCTTGCCAAGCTCCAATGGCTTCCCATACCCCAAAGAATTACCTTCAAAGGACTCTGCATTATTTATAAAGCAATGCGCCACAACACCCCATTTTACCTTCTCTACAAATTCAAACCCATCACCCACACACACACCTGACAATCAAGCCATCATCTCCTACACATTCCACTTTGCAAACTAACATGCACACAAAAACAAGCATTTAGTCAGTGGGCCCCGAGAGTATGGAATGCCATACCTCTTCACATCTGCAATGCATGCTCCATCACGCCTTTCAGAAAGATCTTTACAATGACCTGTTTGCCGACACATAACCCTGTCCTTCCACCCCACCTGCTACCACTTGCCTATCCTGATCTTCCAATCCTGTCCTGAAAACATTTTGTAACTTCTGTTTAACCTCCCACCTTTTGAACCGTTGAACCTTGTAAGGTGCTGCAAGACCCTCTGATAGGGCCCGCCCGGATCAAAAATTATAATAAAATAAAATAAATTACCATGGACAAGCCTACCCCACATTCACTGTTCCACGTGTACAAAAATATAGATACAGGTCTTGTGCTTAGAAAAATAATCTCAAATTTGGTTGATCCAATTAGAGATTTTTGTGGTAAAGCAGCCGATTTTGGGATAAGCATATTTTTGAGGATTAAAGAATAACCAATGCAAAAAAAACAATTCTCTCCACATTCATTCTATATATGGAAAGGTTCATGATACCTCACCAAATCTGATGTGTATTCAGATGTGCCCATATCAATTGCTTGACAAATTTGGGGAACTTTTGTGCACAGTGTCAAAATTAACAGAGGAAAATATTTTCTCATTTTCATATGTAAAGCATCATGTATCCATAACTGTAGTGTCCCTCCCACCATAATACAAAGATCAGAAATGTGTGAGAAGTAAAATCCATAACAAATAAGAGGTATTGTCAATACTAGCTTGAAACCCTTTACTTCCATTAAACAAAGACCAAGTATGAACCATCACTTTTCCTACCCACTGCACTGCAAATGATGGCCAATGAAACTAGAATGCTGTGTGTGTGTGTGCTTTAATTTACAAACAGAATATTTATAGATCCCATAATGCAGATGACTGCTAACCAAACATGTCACTCACTGATGCAAATATAACATTCAGGCAAATGACCCAGAGGAGGCCAGATCCATAGTACACGTTTGGTTTCCCTTGATTTAATATGTAAAATGTTCTTATAAATACCTAAACATTCAGGTAATGCCCTCGACCAGGCTCCATTCCAGCATTCAACGATGCTGCTTCCAATCATTTTATGTAAAGCTTGACATTGGTATACCACCCTACTTCCTGATTCATAAGTCTCTCGTGTGGCAGTAACGTCACCATTGGGAATGGAAGGAGCAGGACCACAACTGGCTCCTATCTCTGAAATGAAAGAAATACAACAATATTTGTATTTGTATTTATTATAAGAACAGAGGAAAAAGTGGGACATGGACCAGGAACAAAACAAAAGGAACAAAAATACTTAAGAAACAGGTGCCTCCCAAAGGTCACATTAATCCAGGGCAGTTATCTGCAATCTGTGACTCATCAGATGTTTTGGACTAAGATTGGGATGATCCCTCACCATTGTATATGCTGGCTGTGGCTGATGGGAGTTGTAGTCCAAAACATCTGGAGAGCCAAACGTTGCAGACCCCTGACCTAGGCGGCAGGTTCTGCAAACTAAAGAGATGTGCTAGACAAATATACACATTTACATTATTACATGGCACTGGAAGCAGTGGCAGGGTCAGGTGAGGGGGTGGGTGGAGTAGGCAATGGGAACTCCTTCTTTGGCAAGTAAGTGAAGTTTAAGCCAAGTTTTAAAGATATCCACAGTCAACCTGGCTTTGAATACAGTGGGCATCATCTACCAGTTAAGCAGGATGAGTAGGAAGAAAGAGTGGAAGAAAGAGGAGGCACAGGGGCATGGAGCAGTGAGGTTGATTGCAATGGAGGAGCACAGTCAACAAGATGGTGAATAGACAGAGATACAATCCGCTAATTTCTGAGCAGCAAGGTCATTGATAGAAGGAGCAGTTGCGCATGGAGTGCCAACCATCATGGTGTCGGGAGGTAGAAGAAGGGAAGGATCTGGGTATGTTGTAGAGAGAGTAAATAGTGAAGTTGAAGGTTTTCTTTAGCTGGAGGAAGGAGAAATGAGAAAGGCAAAAGACCGGGCAAAAGCAGTCCTTTAGTTTGCTGGGCATGAGTCTGAACTTTAGAGTTATCATAGTGTGATACGTAAGAAATGGATGAATCTTCTTAATGTTGACAAGAATAGCATAATCAGCCGAGGAAGTTGTAGTGATGAATGTTTGCAGTCTGAGGTCACTGTCAAAGAGAACCCAAGGTTGCGAGCCTAGAGAGTGGATGCTAGGTGGACAGGCAGGAATTAGATAGTATAGGCCAGGGGAGGGTTGGCAATGGAAGCAGGGAGAAAGATGACTTCCATTTTTGAAGAGTTCAGTATGAGGCAGAGGAAAGGCATCCAGTGATCGATTGCAGTGAGACAGTTGAGCATCTGTTTTGAGATGGCTGGTGAGGCTGGGGGGAAGGAGAGAGAATGTGAGAGTCAACAGCAAAGAGGTGATAGTGACAGCCGAAGAAGAAGATGAATCCTTCTAGAGCAGATGTACACATGCTTAAGAATAGCGTTACAAAGACTGATACTTGGGGGACCCCAACAGGGGGTGGGGTGGAATTAGAGGTTTTCAAGTTTCAGATAATTTTAAAAGAGTGCTCTTACAGATAGGAGGCAATTTTGGAGCACATTTGCTAAACCCAAGGACATGCACAAGTGACATCTCAGTGTAGTGTTGTCTACAGAAGCCAGCTTGAAGTAGATCTCCAATGTCATCCTCAAGGTATTTAGTGATGCAGTTAATACCACCCACTCAAGGCTCCTTGAATATTGAGGAAGGGAGATACTGGGTGATAGTTGGCTGGGGCATCTGACTTAGCATAGGGTTTCTTCAAGAGGGGTAGAACAGTTGCAGATTTATAGGAGGCAGGGAAGTGTCTAGCAGAGAGAGAAAGGTTAAAGAGAGCAACAAAATAAGGGCAGGTGATTGAGCCTAAGGGCCTGATTCACACAATGTTTTCCTATGAGGTTGCACCATTATAAAACGCGTATGTGAATCAGGCCCTATTTTGACGAGCAAACATATCAATACGAGATAAGGATGGGTTGGTGCTGCAGAGGATGGGTGCTAATCTAGTTGGAGAGGTAGGGGAGAAGTATTTGTGACTGGAAGGAGTAGGGGGAGAGGTGGTGGACAGAAGAAGGTTGGGGCGGGAGAGAAGGGAGTGATGTGAGAGTGTTATGAATTTTAGAGATTCCAGAGGAAAAGTAGTAAGTCATTAGTAGGGATGGAAGAGGAAATGGTTATTGGTTTGCGAGGCATGGGGTCTGAGCAAAGCTTGGAGCGTAGACAAATGTCTGCAAAGAGAGGAGATTACATTTGGAAGTAGGAGAATATTGCAGAGTTCAGTGCAGAGGTGAGACCAACAATTTTACCTTTATAGGTTAGGAGGAAGGTGGGTGTCTGGATTTCAGAGGTGATCCATGCCAGAGGACAGGGACAGAAAGGGTGCATGAAGGGTAGTTATAGTGTTGGTTAAAGGGAGCCATCAGTGAATAAGTGGATAGAGAAAATCAGAATAGCTGCAGTCAATGGAAGAGGCATGGACATGGGAGGAAGGCAGGATAAATGTACTCACATCATCAAACCCTGCTCTAATTTACTCTATGTAATTGAAGAGGGGAAAAGAGGAGTAGATGGTGGAGGGGCTAAGATGTTAAATTGAACAGTGAAGCGATCAGAGGGTAAATGGTTAATGAAGAGATTAAAGGAGGGTAGCGAAGTAGAGAAAAAGACCAAGTCGATAAGGTTCACACCAGAACGGTTAGGCTGGTCTTGGAGGGAGTAGAGAGATTGGTCATACAAGAGGGAATTAAAATCAAGGCGGGTGTCTGTGGCAGGATTGAGAAGGTTACAGTCCTCTAGCATGAAGATGGAGTTGTAGGTAGAAATGTTTTACTTCAAAAGGTTTTGAAGCCAACACATTTGTATGCCACAAAGAAATCTTATAATGCAGATGGCAGCAGTTAAATCAACAATACATTCATAAATAAGGGGTTATTTGACAGAAATGCAAATTGCCCTTTTTTGCAATTCCCTCTTTTCCGGCTCTTTCCCACCTTCCTTTACATACCAACACACACACACACACACAAACACATATATATAACTGCAACTCTGAAGAAGAGCGTGTGAGTGTGAAATATGTTGTTGTGCCCATGGTTTGTTTCACCGGGCAATAAAGGATTACATATTTTATGATAGCTGAGAGCCTCCAGATTCCAGAGTGTGGCTGACCTTGGACCTTTAGGTATCTGTTTAGAGTCACATACTGTGCACAGGCCACCATGCAGTGGTTGGTGCAGAGTATTACAAGTTGTTTTTTCTAAGGTGTAAGGGCATCAACATTTGCAGTGCTGCAGTGGACTGTTATGGAAGACTCTCCCAAACTTCTATAAGCGCAAATTGGATTAATCTACGGTGAGAGGTACGCGAACAAGCTGCAGAGGCATTCACGATAGTGACGGCGCATTCAGGCAGCACTCCAGTGAGGTTGGGGAGAGGGGAACCTTGTATGCTTGTTACTTACCGGACTAGCAGTTAATGAAGCAAGTTTGAGAGGTGCTCTCTCGTGCATGCCAGTACTGGCTTTCAGTAATTGTGGTACTGACCTCTAAGCAAAATTATCCAGAAGCAGACAGTGGTTTTGATATATATGAGGGTTGTTCCCTGATGATGGTACTAGATGTCCAAAAATGCGTAGGATTTGTTTCAACATAAACCCTCATTTAGGAATCTGTATTATATTGTATTAACAAGATTTTGATTGTAAACTATGAGATGGGGACAAGAGATTTATGTTTATGACAACAATCATTGGTTGTTTTTTGGTTTTATTCTGTTGAGGGTGTCACCTTAGTTGGTGATTGAATAAGGATCTGCAGCGTTGAGACTCCTGTCATTTAATTAACTTTTGGGGAGTTACAGAACTCAATTGATTCATGTTTTCTTATGTATTGTGTGTTAAACGAGGAACTCAATTTTTTTATGAAAGGGTATATTCTGATTAAAATAATTTTGACTATGCGATGTCTATACAGCTGTTGTGTGATATTTGTTAAACACAACTAGGTCCAGTGGGCCACACCAGATGAGTGTCTAGGTAGCGTTCTGGACAGTCTTTGTCCAGGCTACTTTAGTGTGTTCAGTGCTGCACACTACCCTTATGTGTATACCCATTATGAGTCAACATCCTCATATGATTCCTTTTCTAAAAAACTCACACATGGTAGCAGAATGTATAGAAAGTAGAGCTAGTGTTCTATAGCTCCCATGTCAGGAGGTTGGATAGGTACATGTGGCTCTAAAGAGATACATGATACAGAAGACGGTTAGTGGCAAGTAACAACTGGCTTCTGAGGCTTGCGATCTGTTTATATTCACATGCTTTGCAAAGATTAGCAAGAAGTACCTAAAGTAGGCAGTGGGTGAGCTAAAGGAAGAGTAGTAAATACATACTTTAAAATCACTTGACCCTTGTGTGAATCTGCTCTTGTTTGTGTGTCTAAAGAAATTACTACACCTACCAGTGTCAGCTCCGTCAGTACTGGTCCACCTTGAACTAGATAATAATAGGGTCACAGATCGGATTTTGAATAGACCAGTTATGTTCTGGGCCAGGATTTGGAATGGAGAAGGGTTGGAAGTACATAGGAAGGCGTTGTCACATGTAATGAGCCACGAAGGGGAGAAAAGCCTAAAGTGGTTAGCTTAGCACACGTGAAGGACTGTCTCCTATAATTATGCATGCCTGATCTATGTAGTGAACCCCAGGTACCAGCGGTATGGAATTTGACTGATCTAATAAACAAGGTTAAAAAGCAAATGTATGACAAACTTAGAGTGGATGCCACAAAACTGAAGGTTGGTGGTGAATACCTTAATACCTCAGTAGAACTGGGGTTCAAGACTTACCTTGCCTCCACTCGTGTGCCCTTCGAGAAATCTCTTTATATCTGCTTTATGCTTGGATGCCTTCCAGTGGCTTGTCTAACTAGGAGGTGGCAGGGGTCCCAATCAGAGCTGTGCCCAATGTGTGGTTCTAGATCGGAAAATATGCTGCATTTCCTATTACTATGTAAAAAAACAGAGTGTTTGAGACGCATGTACCTGCAACGTATTCTGTACAACACAGGAATTCGCCAAGCAGTGCCAGCTCTACAATTCCTAAAAGAATGCCTCCTTCCCTATGTGGTTTCTGACACGGAGCGTTTCATCCCTAGGGCATGGCTGTTGAGAGGCAGGATTATTAAGTATGGCCCTGTCAACATAGATAAGGGTGAGTGAGATTTGGTGGCTGCGAGCTTTGCTCTCACCAATAGTCACTGCACCTATATCTTGGCAGGATCCTAGCCAAACATTGACAAACAAAAGCATGAATTTTTATTGCAAAGTCCAGTATCTATACTACCTTGTATTGTAATTTCTGGTCCTATTTGCCCATTATGTTGTAAATAGTGTAACTGTATAGATCTCATTTATCTATCAACTGTGAATATTTGTACCTTTGTATTCTTTTTGTACAAACTGTATTTTATAACTTAAAGGTTAAAATGCTGAATAAAAGTATGTTTGATGATGATGTTTGTGTGTCTATACTGCAGTGTTTTGTAAAGGTATGAAGTTAACACCAAACAAAACGTTTTGCATATGTCTTCTAGCTGAAAATGTGCAATAAAAGCTAATACGGCTTATGTGTAGTGTGCCTTTGGAGTGAAGGGTAAGCATTTGTAATATTCTTGTTTACAACGTGCAATTCGACATGCAGTAGTAGCCTTTGATATCAGGTTACCCTCTTGCCCTGTGGTAAAAGACACAAAGATCTGTGCACAGCAAAACATGGCTGTGAATATCTACTGATGTCCCTGTGGTGTAAGAGGATAAGGGAAAATGGCCAGAAGTGCAATGGATTGGTTGAAATGGAACTTTGATATATTTTGATGAGAAATGAGGGTGAGTTTGATTAACCACCTTGTTGTTGTGAGGAGCCACAGAGGGATCATTAACTGAAAGTGGCTACATTTCACTGACGTTTCAAATAGATGTGACCGCTACCAGAAAAACCATGTCGTAATTGAGCAACTTCAGGGTGGTCTTAATGATTGGCTCATTTGGGAGTCCCATTAACCTATACAGCGCTGTACCCATATTCCAGCTTTGTGCCAGATAAACGACAGGTAGATAACTCATTCCACGAAAGCCTAAACCACTGGTATTTTCCATCAGAATTCCTTGTGCTGTGACTTGGTGCATGCAGCACGAGATGCCCGGTGGAGCTTGACGGAATTGAGCACCAATCCAGAGTTAAGTAAGAACAGTAACTAGGTGACAATATCAGCTGACAAAAAGTCAATAGGGCTGATTTGTTTTGTTTTGCACCAATTGACAAACTGTTTTCATCTGTTGAAGAAACAGGATGTTGTCTTTATTGCCTCATGAAGTATCACAATGCATTGCAAGGGAAGATTAAAGTGGGCAAAATCTATGACCACAGAAGCCATGCCGCCAGGTTCAGGCCTTTTGGATTAGGGTGTGTTATTTTGTGGCTTCTCTTTGTTCTACTTCCATGTGAAGTATGTATGGGTACCACAGCTGTCGTGTCCAACTGGGCCCTACAGGATTTAATGCTGCATTTCCTTCAATCAATATGTAGACTAACCCGTGTAGGATGGGAGTTGGGGGGGGGAGTAAACACCCATTCCTAACCAGTTCATCCATAGAGGAATGCCTAGAGACCCCATAAGTATGTATGTGGTGGATGAGACGTTTTAGCATTTTCTGTTGATCTTTGTTGCAAAAAAGTCTACACTTTGGTAATAGGCCTATTCGAAAAACTGGTGTGTACATTCATGTTTAGTCCCCATTCATGTTCTTGGGTTACTGTCCTAATTGGGGTGTCCACTAGACAGTTGTGTATCCCTGGTATGCATCCTACTTGCAGGAGCACTTATTGATGGATGTGCCAATGGCAGATTTGTTGGGAAATCCTCGGCCAGTTTGGAGTTGAGTTCCACCTTGTCTGTTGATGGAAAACATGGCTCTAATGTGGTCTGTACTGAGCACCATACTTTTGTGACGTATACATACCTGGACGGCTTTAAGTGTGTATTTTACTGCTAGTATTTTCAGTACATTTACATGGAGGTTTGCCTGCTGTTGGAGACTGCAAGTGAGCTTCCCATCTCACCAAAGATGTGATTTTTTACAGTGCTCACTTGCACTGTTAACAAATGCTCATAAATTTTTCTGAAATAAACACTATAGTATCCCATGTGCCTGTCCCTTGTGACCATTGCCCTGACAAGTATTCTTGTTAAGGAAGCATGTCTAGACGTGAGTAAGGAATATGTATGATGCCGTCATGCTAAGGCACTTCATGAGTGTTCGCACTTAGATCTCTTGATGTGGCAGGAATATGTACAAGCAACTGTTGCAACCTATTCTTCGATGGGTAGCCATTTGCCAATTTCATGTTTAGCTGCGCTCACAGGAATGCCTTGTTTCTGCTGCGCTGAAGGCTTTGACTTTCCTATGGTTAATGGGAAGCCTGGGTGATGCAAGAGATTATTCATAGTTTGAGTGTTGTGTTGACCCTATTTGACACTGTCCCCTATCATAAGCCAATCATGTGGGTACAGATTTACTTTAATTCCTTTTCTTCACAGATGTGCAGTCACTACTGTGAACACCTTTGTCAATACACACGCAGCGGATGCCATCCCAAAAGGAGGCACTTTGAACTGGTAGTGGTGGTTGCCATCCTGAATCGCAGGTATCAGCGATACAGGGAGAAAATTAAAATATAAAAGTATCCATCTTACATGACCAATGTGGCAATGTAGACTCCCTGCTACAACAACAGGATCACCTTCTGGACTGTAGTCATGCAGAATTTGTGTGGCTTTACGAATATGTTTGGTGGCATTAATTCTAGAACTGGATTCATGGTTTGATTTATTTTGGGAATTAGAAAGTAAATTGAGCAGATAACTGAACTCCTGTCAAGAGGTGGAACAGTCTCTATGAACCCCTGCCGCCCCCATTAAGCCTTTAGTAGAACACCTCAAACATCTTTGAGCAAGGCTGCACGCTGCTTTGGTAGATTCAGCTTGTTGATGGTATATTTTGTAGCTTGACAATGAGTTTTGAGGTAGTGAATTGGGATTGCAGGTAGTGCACGTCTGGATAGATTTCAGAGGTTTGGCCCCATGTACCTTGAACAAATGATATGACCTGATTTAAAGGACTGAAGGTTTGGTGGCATTGCCCTCAGTATAGCCTGTGTGGTCTGTAAACCCTGCCTCTGGCATAGGGCCTGCCTGCCTGTTCTCAACTGGTTCTCCTCCTACCTATCCAATCGCTCCTTTGCAGTCTCCTGGGGCGGCCACATCTCTTCTACCTACTCCCTCGATTTTGGCTTCCCCCAAGGTTCCGTGCTCGGCCTTTTCTCTTTTCACTTTACAACTCCCTCCTAGCTCCAATCATCTCCTCCTTTGGTGTCTCTCATCACTTCTACGCCGATGACACCAAACTCTTCCTCTCCTTCACTCCCGACATCCACCTTAAACTCTCTTCCTGTCTCACTGGTATCGATTCCTGGATGTCCACCCACTTTCTTACCCTGAACACTGATAAGTTCTATTCCTTCCTGCCAACACCCTCCCTCCCCATCTCCCCCTCCCTTTATCCTCTCTCCCCCTCCCAGCTCCCCATCTCCCCCTTCACCCGCAACCTTGGCCTCCACTTCGACTCTAACCTCACCTTTGCTCACCATATCTCTCTTACCTCCTGTGCCTGTCACTTCCACCTTTATAACATTCACAAAATTCGATCCTTCCTTACCTTCAATGCCACTAAACTCTTAATATCTTCTTTAATCTTCTCTCGACTCTTCTACTGCTCTGCTCTCCTCTTTGGCCTACCCGCCTCATATCTAGCGCCCCTTAAGTCTGTCTACAATTCTGCCATCCGTTCTCTCTGTCTCCTCTCTCCTTACGTTTCTATTTCTTCTTCACTATTCTCTCTAGGCTGGCTCCCATTTCACTCTCAACTCAAATTCAACTTCCTCTGTCTCGTCTTCAAATCTCTATATGATCTTGCCCCACCTTACCTTTCCTCCCTCCTCTCATTCTACTCTCCCTCTCGCTCACTCCGCTCTGCTGACCACTCCCTACTCTCTGTTCTACCTGCACCCTGCACACCATCCCGCTTCCGTTCCTTCCAGCTCCTTGCCCCACTTCACTGGAACTCTCTCCCTCTCCCTATCCGCTCCATTAACTCTTATTCATATTTCTGCACCTCCTTAAAATCCCACCTACTCCAACCTACTACCTGACAGTTCTCTACTGTCTCTTTCACCGTTCTATTCCGCTTATGTATATTGTAATGATCTTGGCAAATTGTTCTACATATTGTTCTCGGTTATTTGATTCATGAATTGTATTAACTTGTTTCTTATGTAATTCCTGTTGTTGCCATGTAAAGCACTTTGCCTTAAAGCACTATATAAAATTCAATAAATACAAAATACAAATACAAATGTGCATGTTTTTACTCTAATTGGCCTGTTTTTACTCTAATTGGCCCTGTCATTACAGGCCAGTAGGCCAGTTTTTTCAATTTGTGATTTGTAGACTGTATCCCACAGTTGTCGCCATCTTGTATGCCATTTGATATGCCATTTTACTTTCCTTTTGTAATGGGGCTTCAGATGTTGATGCAGAAGGCCACACCTATTCCTTGCCATGGTTATCACAAGTGATACAAGTATGGCCTATGCCCATACATTGGGCCTCATCACGACCTCGGCGGTAACCCTTAAATCCAGCGGTAGCGCTATTACCGCCGGATTTAAGGGTCCGCTGGATCAGGGCTTCGGCGGATTTCAAACCAGCTCTGAGCTGGTGTGAAATCCGCCGAGAATTCGCGCTAATACCGCCGGCGGGAAATCCGCCGGCGGTATGAGCGTGAAATTTCCCCATTGAGCCCAATGGGGAATGGGGCATTCCGAATGGGCTCAATGGGGAATGGGGACTTCCAAGTCCGGCCAACTCCTGATCCCGCGCTATTAGCGCCGGGGGCTATGGCGGTCGCGCTAATAGCCCCCGCGCTAATAGCGCTAGCGCTACCGCCGAGGTCGTGATGAGGCCCATTGTTATAATCTTCAAGTTATGGTACATGTTTTTTCTGAATCCTGACATATACAGATCTGCGAGTCAGAGGTTTGGCTACTGTAAGTTTGATTTATTTTTCACTGACTTTGGAGTGAGCCCCAGATCTTGCTGTTCTAACATGTCTTCCTTGAAATCCATGTCTTCTCCCCCACTTCAGTAGCAGTGGCAGAATTTGCTGCTGCTCTCTTAAATTTTGCAAAACACTTCCCTAGATCATCAGTCAGTGTGTTTGAGACTGGTGAGTCAAGCCCTCTGGAGAGCCTATTGGATAATCGGTGCGACCTTCCTGTTTTTCGTCTTGAGGCTCTTTTCTTTCCTATAACTCCTACTCACTATAGTTCTCTTGTAAATCATCGGCATTAATTAAATCCCTTTTTGATGTCTTTGGCTGAGTCTCCTCCTCAATTGAGTTACGTTGTTTTGTGTTTCTCATGAAAACATTTACTCAGTGGCAGGAGTGCTGGGTATAGGCTGAACGATCCTCTCTAAGGGTTCATCCTCTTCATTCTCTTGCACATGTTCTGTTTTGTCCTCAATAAAGAGGACCAACCGAGGAGATGCGTAATATCTAAATGACACTTACTAGGTGTGTGTCAAAACTATTTTCATGGAACGTCTAGCTGTTGGGGTCATATCCAATGGCGTGGAACTTAGCTTGGCCCCCGATGTTTGTGAATGTTTCCCTGATACATTATTATTCCAAGTTTCCGTGTGGTAACAGTTTGAGTCATGGGTGCATCAACGCAATGTTTCAAATTCATTTTTTGTTAATCAGCATGATCTTTGATGCCATGTTTAATGGCTGGCTTCTTGAAGCAATGAGTTGCAGTTGATGCCATGCAGGTGAAGGTCCTTCTGAGCTTGGCATGCTTTGGCTCTGGGTTTTTGCGTTTTTTGCAAAGCAGCCTCTTCGTATCCGTCGGAATTTTCCTGGGCTCATTTGCATAGCATTGAGGAGCAAAGGCCTGTCTGTTAGGGCTCTTTACTCGTGAGCTCAGATTCTGCCTCCTCACAGTCTAACCCAACCTTTCTTCTGGGTTAGCAC
The DNA here is from genome assembly GCA_002915635.3 of Ambystoma mexicanum. Classification (NCBI taxonomy): domain Eukaryota; kingdom Metazoa; phylum Chordata; class Amphibia; order Caudata; family Ambystomatidae; genus Ambystoma; species Ambystoma mexicanum. Next base: position 813,585,270 of record CM010928.2, read on the forward strand.
CTTCTCAGTGCACAGCGGTCGTGGATGGTTGAAAACCTGCACTCATAGAGCAAGCGGCCCACCACTTTTCTCTTTGAGCCTTGAGTTTCTTAGTCTTAAACCATTCACATGCCAGGAACTTGTCCCCAGCATGGTCATGGGGCGTGCATTTATAACACACCTGGTAGGTGTGCTGCACTGCGAATTTGGTCTTACAGTTAGAGCAGTACTTAAAAGAGGATTCGCAATGAGTGTATTGTGGTGGGATAGAAAGAGAGAAATGCAAGTAGGTCATTCTCAAGAATTCAGAAGATATAGCCCCTATAGTTGTGCCTGCAGGCCCTTCTTATCTGCTGACAGCTGCCTTACCATCACCCAAGCTGCCATCGGCTCTCAACTTGACTATGACAATGTTCTATTGTGGAATATCTATAAAATACAAGTTATCCAGGACAATGCACTGCGTGCTGCCCTCAACATTCCAAAGCGAGAACAGATCTCAGAGACCAGAAGATCCGCTCACTGACTCCCAATTCGAGAGTGTATTACTTTCAAAGCATTTTCTATTACCCATAAATAACTCTCAAATTCCGCCCCTCCTTACCTTGCACAGAAATTCACAAAAACTCAGTCACTGAGACCAGCCAGAGCTGCTTACACTCACCATCTCATGACTCCAAGATTCAGACAAGCCAGAGCAGGTGGCTCCAGCTTCCCGGTTATTGCAGCGAAGCTGTGGAACACACTACTGCCAGCTCTTAGAGCTGAGCAGTCCTACTGGTCCTTCTGCAAACTCTTGGAAACCTGGCTCTTCAACTATAAATTGCCTTAACAGCGACACAGACTATTTACCTCCTCTGTCTTTCATTTGTTCAATGATTTCTCACCATCTGTATCTTATAATGTAACTAGCGCCTTGATGCCCTCAGGTTTAGAGCACTTTACAAATGTAAAAATAAATAAATAAACTTAAATAGTCTTGTGCTGAATCAGTCCCCGCAGGGGTGGCGTTGACCTTTGGTTCCAATTCACACTCTCCTCCATCCATAGTTCAATTGTCAAGGTCGAAGAAGGAGTCAACATTTCAGAGTCCGTTTCTTTAGTAATTGAGCATACAAGTGACTCCCACAACCACATCAATAATGCAAAACAATCTGAGGATGTTTAAGTGTGCAGCATTATGGGGACACATAGGATAGCGACAGTTTTGTAGCACCACCTGTCAACATCCTTTCTCTTTGGGATAATCAACTTGTAATACTCTACACAAACCAGTAGATGGTAGTCTGAGAAAAGCATGTGAGACTAAACAGATTCACAAGCCTCAGAAATATATATGGTGTATGTTACCTACCCTGCCATAGTCTTTTTCTGCAGGCAGCTCCTGGACATACAAACATCTAGGGCAGAATTGGTACTTTATCAAGGTGAAATTCTCTGTGAACCAATGTAGACTTTCAGCCAACATCTGTATGCCCAAACATTTGCCCAAGTTCATGAACTACACACTCTCACAATGTGAACGAGGAAATAAAAGAGGACAACATTCGGAGCTTGTCATATATCCGTGCAAAGTCACAACAACAAAAAAAGGCAAGCTCTGTAGCTGCAAATGGAATGGTGGAGATGTCTGCCTGCCATTGTGGGGGAGTGGCTCAGAGTGGTGAGAGGAGATGAGTGAACAGAGCCCTCTATCCTTTTGCTGGTGGGAGTGTCATGTGAGCTCAGGAATACAAGAGCAATCAAGCATGGAGAGAGAGAGAGAAAGCCAAGTGGGGGATTTAAAAAGGAACAAACAGGCCTACATCATAGGGAAGTGGAAGAGAAATAGCTGAAGCACATGGTTAAAATTATGAGATTCACTCACTTTAACGTGTGAGAGTAAAAGGATGAACAAGTGAAAAGATGGATAGGGAAAGCGATGATAAGAGGGAATATGCCATATGTGTGTTGTGAGAAACCTGAGGGTATTCTCACCCCAACTCCTCTTGGATCCTCTATGCAGGTGGCTAGGGAAGGGCCATCGCTTTTGGATCCCGTCCCTGGGGATGGACAAGCGAGGAAGGATCACCTGGGTGGAGGGACCTTGGGGATTGGGAGTGAGGTACCTTACGGCGAGACATGGTATCCCCTTTATCCTATTGACAACCAGTTTAACCCTCCCCGACCTTTATGGGTTATTGTAGATCAGCTCCCCTTGTCTCCTCTTTTGGGACACCTGACAATACCGAGACATGGAAGAGATAGCTGAAAGCAATGCACATCAAACACTCTCCCCTCTCTAGTACTGAGAGTAATACACACCACTTACTCTCACCACTTTGGTACTGGGACGAAGAAGAGGATGCCTGAGAGGTATGAAGGTGAGGTATATCCTTTTAATCAGGGTCATTCAAAATGTAATAATCGAATACACCTGCAGGCCATTAAAGGACCACAGGTGTATAAAAGGCAAAGACAGGAAGGCATGATAAGGAGAGACCTGGGGCAAGTTGAAAGAGCAGCTGAGACTCCATAGTTGCCCAGGACTAGCCGGTGGAGAATGGCAAACTGAGATGCCGAAAGACTGCAGAGTGAGGGAGCTAGAGAAAGTGTGATGAGGGAGCCACGTCTCCAGGGAGAAGTCCAGAGAAGGGAGTCGAGAGGCATGCTGATCCCTTATGCATTGATTAAGAAGAAATGCTTGTTCTCCTGGGCTGAGAAGGAAGCCCCGGATTGCCTGAGGGCCCGGTGATGAGGACCTGACCTCAGAGGAAAAATACGTTTTCAACAGAATTACAGCTGAAAGCCAAGAACACAACCAGTGAGTTTCAGATCATGTAAAAGGCGCGAGTGAACACAATGTGGTAGAATATAATTGCGTGTAAGGAAATGCATGTTTACAATCTCTGAACAATATTAAAGAATGAGCAATGATAGAATGGAAACTTAAAGGGATGGTCTAGTAAACATTTTTATTTAAAAAATAGATAGGCAACATAAAAAAAAAAATACTAGCATTCTCCGTTTTAAAACTTCCTATGTAAAATTTTGAGCTATTCAAGCTCAAAATTTGCAAAAGCAAGCACATGGGCGCATCCATTTTGTGAAATGGAGGCCCTCCTGCGCTGGCTTTTGCTTTTGCGGCACTAATGAAGGAAAAGCCAGCCAGCTGTAGTAAACAAAGGCTACCGCTGGGTGGCTTTCCCTTCATTAGTGCTGTAGGCGGAGGACGGGGACCGGAGACCAGAGCAGGAAAGCTGCAGCTGAATCTCGGTAAGTGCTATTTATTATTTTTTTTAAAATAAGCACTAGCTGCGTTTTTTTTTCTAAGTTTTCCGGGCTGGAGGAGCCCGGAAAACTTAGAAATAAAACAGCAGCTTTAAAAATGTTGTATTTATGTTTGCGGTCGCTTTTGAAGCGACCGCAAACATAAATACAACGTTGTGTTGGAAAACGCTGCAGTTTTTCTTTCCAAGTTTCTCAGGCTCCTCCGGCTCGGAGGAGCCTGAGAAACTCGGAAAGAAAAACCGCAGCGTTTTCCAACACAACCGCGTTGTTTCTGCCTGAATCTGCTTTACCATTTGGGGCTCTCGGGCTCCCCATGGGGCCCAAATGGTAAAGCAGATTCAGGAAGAAACAACGCGGCATTGCGGAAAACAACCGCGTTGTTTCTACCTGAACCTGCTTTCAGGAAACACACGCGGTTGTGCCGGAGGAGCCTGAGAAACTTGGAAAGAAAAACCGCAGCGTTTTCCAACACAATAACGTTGTATTTATGTTTGCGGTCGCTTCAAAAGCGACCGCAAACATAAATACGTTTTTAAAGCTGCGGTTTTATTTCTAAGTTTTCCGGGCTCCTCCAGCCCGGAAAACTTAGAAAAAAAAAACGCAGCTAGTGCTTATTATTAAAAGAAAAATAAATAGCACTTACCGAGATTCAGCTGCAGCTTTCCTGCTCTGGTCTCCGGTCCCCGTCCTCCGCCTACAGCACTAATGAAGGGAAAGCCACCCAGCGGTAGCCTTTGTTTACTACAGCTGGCTGGCTTTTCCTTCATTAGTGCCGCAAAAGCAAAAGCCAGCACAGGAGGGCCTCCATTTCACAAAATGGATGCGCCCATGTGCTTGCTTTTGCGAATTTTGAGCTTGAATAGCTCAAAATTTTACTTAGGAAGTTTTAAAACGGAGAATGATAGTATTTTTCTTTTTATGTTGCCTATCTATTTTTTAAATAACATTTTTTACTAGACCATCCCTTTAAGGAATACTAAGTAACAGAGTGGTTGTGTATCAAGAGATACGTTCTCAAAAGTCTCTGTATGAAGAAAGAAAGACTTTTACAATAAGGGGAGCTACACGAGATTGTGAATTGTGAGCAAAATAGCATTTAACAAAAGGAGAGCTACACGAGAGATGAAGTGTGAGCAAAATCCCCAAGAAAGGCTGTTAAGAATGAAATACAAATAAATGAAAAAGAAACAGGATATATAAATAATGATTTCCAAGGAAGAGGAAAGATTAAAGAAAACCAAAGAGAAAAGGCAGAAAAGTTTAAAGTGAATGTTGAAAGAAAAGTGTATATTGATGAAAGTGAACCTTAAGGAGAGGGCACATCTAAAGCCCAGGGCACCTGGTTCTGTGGCCTGTAACGGGTGGATCGTGCGGTCAGACAACTGCGCCTTTGTAAATGAAAGTACTGTGAACTTGTGGCAAGTGAAACCTGAGACCTGTTGCCATAGAACTGTGTTGAACTTGGGGAATGGTATCCTGACCCTTAAGGTTGGAACAATATAACTTTAAACCAAGAGAAGCGAACCTGAACATTATGGTGAACTCCTGATATTTGGGTAGGTAAAGCTGAAGAATAAGTATGAGCTGGAAATAGCTCAGAACTTTACTTTCGGAACACTGCTCATTTATGGTTGACATCGCTACACATTGTTTTGATGTTAGTTGTGAGGGCAAGCATAGGCTTTGGACACAAACAGACATTTCAGTTGAACTTACTGACAGAGTCCTTAGTTTCTTTACATAGGGGAATCCTACCTTAGTATATGGCAAGTTAGGTCTTGCACCATCCTTACATTTAAGTTAATAAAGGTATTTTTGTTACATTTAATCTGTTGTGTGTGTCTCTTTCCATGATGCCAACCTCACAGTGTTTGTGTGTGTTTATATGTAAAGCATATATATATATACAGTTAAAAAACATTAGTTGAAGCACCATCAAGCTGAAACAATCTGATGCAACAAAACCCTTCAAATTTGGTAAAGAAACTTTAGTTGAAATGAGCCCCCTGAAATTTGGCAGGTGATCAGCAAAAACATATTTCCAAGCACACATTATTATGAGGCCCATAGTATTTAATCATACTCCTTTAGCATGGTCCTGCTCCTTCACCATTGTCTTTCATCATAACCCTTATCCATCATAGTTCTACTGGTCTCTCATGTTCAGTCATTATAGTCCATCATATTCCTCCTTTGTCATAATCCTGTGTCATAGACCTTTGTTATATTCATTCTCCATCATAATCCCTCATCATACTCCTTTTCCTTCATCAATGCCTTCTCTCATAGTCTTTCACCATAGTCCTTCTCCTTCATCAAAGTCCTTCATCATAGTGCTTTGACTTCAACGTAGTCCTTCATCAGATATCTTCTCATTCATCATAGTGAATCGTTGCAGTGCTTCAACTTCATAATCCTCTGTTTTCATAATCCTTTCTCATAATACTTTTTCTATGCCCCCACCGATCTTCTGCAAAGTCCTTTTCCTTCATCATAGTGCTTCTTCATGGTCCACATGTCCTTCATCATAGTCATTTGTCATACTTATTTGCTACAGTCATTCATCATAGACCTTTCTCCTAGTCTCTCATTCATCCTTGTCATTGTCCTACTTCTCCATCATAGCACTGAGTTCTAGTGATTCTCCCTCGTCCAAGGACTTCATGTGTATTATCATAGACCTTTTCCTTCATCGTAGACCTGGTCATTTATCCAAGTAATTCCCCTTTGTCTTAATCCATCTCCTTTCTCATTTTTTTTAGCCCTTCATACTTCATCTCATCCTTCATTCTCGTCCTTCAACCTAGTCCTGGCCCTTCACACTAGGTCTTCTCCTTCATCCTTGTCATGTGTCCCAATATGCCAGCTTCATCCTTTTATTAATTTCTTCTAGTGCTTAGTATAAGATCTACTTTCTTGTTCATCCTAGTCCTTTTGTTTTTTTCCAATTACTTCATCCTAGTACTAATCCTTTAACCTAATCCTAGTCCTTCCTCCTAGTCCTTTGTTTTAATAATTTGCCCCAGTCTTTCTCGCAAGCCCATCTCTCAAGTCCTTCTCCCTGTCCTCCTCTGGAATCCTTTTCCATGTCTTCCATTCTTACATTCCTTTGTCAAAGCCCTATATTTCCATATGTCTTCATTGTCCTGCTGTAGTCCCCCTGCTAAATCCTAGTCATGTGTCTTAGTCCTTCAATTGCCTTAATCCTTGGGGCCCTTCTCCTTCATTCTAATCCTTTTCCTTTGTCATAGTCCTTTGTCCTAGTCAGACTGTCTTTTAGGCACAGTCTCTCAGCCAGTCACAGTTTCCTCCTTATTTACCTGTTTTACGTGATCAATATTTTCTCCTTTACCCCTCAGTATACAGAGAGTAACAGATCATGCAATACTAGTTGTGTGATAAATGGCTGTACTGCATGCATTTTCTTTGAGCTGGAACTGTGCCTTTTTGTTCCAACACAAATTCCTGCCTACACATAAAAATTTGTGAAAAATTGCAAAGGCCCAAACCTTTTGCTTTGCAAATGCTTGGTATTCATACAGGGTGGCACCATTTATAATCTGCCTTTTTGTGGGGCAATTATACAAGTATGGTCACTCAATGCAAGACATCTCTGGCTGCTATTTACAGAGCATTACATTTAACTAATACACATCATTATAAGACCATATGCATTCATGCTGTAAAAAATATCCACATACTATTGCAGGCAGGTGGATTGGTCCATTGGCCGTCCATACATGTTATGAGTTGACCTTTTTCAAAAACATATTCAGCATCACATTTGTAGGTGACTGTATTGCCGGAATTATAGCTTTGCCTTCTTGGACTTTGGATGGATCCATGATCAATCTCTGGTGGAGCAGAACATGATGTAGCTGGAGAAACAAAACAAAAAAAACAGTAGTATTGGACACCCTGTTAACACTCAAGGCTGAAGGAAATAGAACCTGCTTCAACCACATGATTTAACGTGCTGGAATTACATCAAGAGCACAACAATTTAATTTATACAGACTTACTTTCTGAAAATAACGTTGATATTAGTTACATGGAACAGAATGACCTATTCCACCACTTGCTTAATTGTTAATGACCTTCATGCAACTCCCTTTCTTCTAATGTCAGCCATCAGGTCCCTTTCCCTTCTGTGCATCACCCCACCCCAGCCTATACACTATACCGCTAACCCACACCTCCCTGCTGCCTTCCCAACATTACCCTTCTTTATAGCTAATTCACCAGCTCCACTTTACCTGAAAATGCCATGCAGGTTGCCTCAACTTCATCGACATCAATTGCTTTGACTTGTACTATGCCTCGCTATTCATCATTGTACATTCAATCTCTTTTGACCCTGTTCCACCCATGGGTAATCCATACCCGCCCTATCCCTTCACATGTTCCACACCCAACTTGCTCAATCAAACTTCAAAGTGTTGTAAGGTGCATGCATGCATCTTTCTGTCAACAAGCCTCCCTTATCTACAAGAAGGTTCTGTCTGTTTTTAAGATGGCAGGAATTTGCCTTAAGATTTTTGGAAATGTGACTGAACACACATGAAAGCCACTTTATAACCCCACCCCAAGTACAGTGCCATCCTCCAAATCCATGCGCTTTGGGGGACTGCTCGTCAACCTCAATTAATTAATTTCCACCATGCTTGCAACACCAATCTCTACAGGGCTGGTGCCCTGTTGATTTAATGGTGTATCAATACATGTTATGCCCCCAGTCCTTCTCCTGTCAGGACAGGTACTGCCATAGGAAAGAAAGTAAAGTAACAACATTATTGCATTGTGAACATGACTTTACGTATCCACTTTGACACCTACTGTGAAGAAGGACCCCTTTTCTGCAGTTTCCATGTACACAAACAGCTAACTACGCATGTGTCACATCCTCAAAACCCAATGGCACGGGCTCCACGCTGCCTTCTCGGGTGGGATGAAATTATTGGAGAAAAAAATGTTAAAGGTCGAAGGATGGAGGAGTGGTTACAGAAAGGAGAAATAGGGAGAAAATGTTAAAGCTCATCACCATAGTGAGTACCTTACATCACTGACGTGACCTTAAATGTGCAGGCAGGCCTTTATGAGCGGAATCATCTGGTGAACTAGCACTCGAGAAAGCATAACAATCCACAGAATGTGTGGATTTCACAGCCTCCAGGCCAGGAGACAAATCAAATGTGAGTCATAAATAGATAATGACAGTACGTGGAGTTCTTGTTCCTTTCCAAATAGAATGTGATCTCTCATGTGAACGCCAAACTCTGGAGCGATCTCCCTGAAACAGAGCTTGGGTTTGGAAAGCAAGGTAGTAAGTTAATAGCTTTATTGACTTGAAATTCAGAACCATATTTGGGCAAAGCAAATCAGCAATAAAAGCAGTTACAGCTGTAGGAATAAGACTTGTACATTACAACATCGCACTTGGACAACATTCCAATCTTTTATGCACTTTGCCTGCTCTGTTCTACATTGCACACTTCCAAAGTGAACGTCTTTCTTATTTACAGATAACGCTCATCATACCCTGCCTATGAAGATAATCTGGTGGACATGGTGGCTAACTGCTGCCAACACCTCACCATATTGAGAGATTTCAATCTTTGCCTAAGAAAGGAGGATACCTCAGGTACAATGTTGATGGCTGCAAAACTGGGTGCCTTACACCTCACACAATTAGCTAGAGTGCTCTCTCATGCTGCTAGACACATATTGGTTGATGTGTACTATAAAAGAAAATCACAATTGTCTTATTCCTGGGAGGACCATATTTAGCAGTTTCACACAAGCAGCACCACTACCTAAATCACTCAAGCCCCCAACAACAAGACCATGGGAACAGATGAAACTGGTCACATGCCTCAAGAAAATTCCAAAAACCAAAACCCAGCAATCATTCAGAAACCAGAAAGGGAATCCAGATGAACAACTGAACAGCCTTCAAGCATGGGTATCACATATGCTTATCACACTAGCACAAAAGTGCCCTTCCAATACTCCAAAAAGAAGCATGTCTCCAAATGGTCAACCATCAACAAAAACATCTAAAACATCTAAAAAAATCAATTGGAGCCTCGAGAGAATAATTTTCTACCAACAGCCAAAAGGATCTATCACCAACAACTCTGGATTTACAGAGAAGAAGTGGTCAAAGTAAAAATAATCACACCACATACATTTTACACAACACTGCCAAAAATGCATAAAGCCATCTGCCTGCAACACAGGACCAACATTCGACAAATCTTACACCACCAACTCCAGCAGAGGAAACAGCACAGAGCAAAGCGTCAGTACCTGCACTAGGTGTGTTCCGCCTCTTTTTGATCCTTCATTTCTGTTCCACAGTTAACAATATTAATCCAGCAGGTTAACCATAAAACCTATACCCACATCATGTACAGCCTAGCAGTCTGGACTCAGCCCATTATTACAGTCCCTCATCAATTAAGCTATTGTACAAGGCATCATCCAGGGAGCATTAAAAACAATGTGCATCAATTCTCTTCTCACAAAACCCACAGCTGAACACAATGACATTACAAGCTACCAACTAATCTCCAACACACCCTTCATCACCAAAAACGTGAGCAGTGCATCTTCCAGCAACTTCAGTAACACATGCAAACCACCATCCTTCTTATGAGTCACAATACAGATGCAGCCTAAGGAGTTGGCTAGAATTATGCTGTCATCTATCTGAGACATGCTGAAAAACAAAAATGAAAAAGAAGGGTTCTGCACACATCTATTACTGCACCACAATAATGATTAAGTTCCAGCCGAAATGATTTTCATGATTTGTCACATATTTATTGGTGGCCCTTAACGATGACACGTGTTTCGCACCCTTAGTGTGCCTTTATGAAATCAGGGCAATAGTTATTATTCAAATCTGTTGAGGTTCAAAAAAACCTTTCTGATGTCGTGTTGGTGATTAGAGTCCCATCAGACTCAAAAGGATTGCGGGAGCTTTACGTATCTGGATTAGTGCATCACACATCGGGTTCTTTCTAATGGCTGAGTCATCCCGGCCGTGAGTTGTATTTCAGTTAACAACAGATAGTATCTTGAATAATAACTATTGCCATGATTTGAAAAAGGCACACTAAGGGTGGCGAAACATGTGTCATCGTTAAGGGCCACCAATAAATATGTGACAAATCATGAAAATCATTTGGTTGGAACTTAATCATTATTGTGGCGCAGTAATAGATGTGTGCAGAATGTCTACGTTTCCTGCATGCACCGTTGCGACACTATCAAAACTTGTACTTTTTGTCTAGTCGCGGAGGTCTAAGAGTGAGCTTGCAGAAAAAGTTCCCCTTGCCCTTTTTCCTTTTTATTATGCAGAAAAACAATGCTGATGCAAAGATGCCTAGTGCACTTATGCTACTGGACATCCCTGACACATTTTCCAGGACATTCTGATGAAAAAAGATTGGAGGAAATCAAATTAAACGCAACTACATTATGCTGGATCACACACGAACAGAAATCACACAAATGGTCTTGTTCAGATCACGTACACGCATCCTCACCTGTCGAGGGCCCCAAGAAATTCAGCTTTTCTCCTTTTCTCTTCAATATATACATAGCCCTTCCTTTGGAACTTATAAATAACTCAGACCTCACATTTTCAAGTACACAGATGACACCTAAATCATCTACAAACTTACAAATACCTCCATACTAGATGTGAACACATGCCTTGTCTTTGCTGACTGATGGATGATGGCAAATAGACTGACATTTAGTCCAACAAAACTAAACCCATATGTGGCAGTATCACCTAGGAACCGACACCAATCGTTTGGCTAGAAGGAATAGCAACCTGCTAACAGCTGAAGGCAACATTAAAAACCATAGCATGTTCATGGAAAATGCCTGCAAATTGGAATTGCATTAAAAATGCACTGCAAGAATCTGCTTCTTCTGAACTATCCAGCGCATCATGCTTTACCTGGCCTTCCCCTACAGAACAATGCCAGACATTACACTAGGACTCTCCAGACAAGATTATACCAAAACCTCTATGTGGGGCTCCATGATCACTTTCTGAGTAGACTACATACACTCCAAAGTGTGGCAGCGGGTCTCCTTCCATGAATGCATGAATAGAAACATAACAATCCAGCCCGACAAATGTTGCTCTTTCTCCCATTCAAATATAAATTACAGTTCTAACCTGTGTGCACTGCCAAACATACTTTCCATGACAGAAGTCCAGAAACCACTAGGAAAAATACATCCACTACAAGATTAGAATTCTGTGATCTAGTAATGCAACAGTGCCAAGTTTTAATCGGAAATGTTGCAGAGGATGGAGCTTCTCATTTCTCTCAACCAAGGTCTGGAACTTGATCTGCAGATGTCCGTGAACAATGGAAAAACACCCACACTTCAAAATATCCCTGAACACGTTGCTATTCCAATCTCACACTGGAATATCAGCTAAAAAGAAATTCTCATCTTTTTGACTTTGGCCAGCTATAAGAGACATGTGAATAAAACTATTAAGGTGGGATGCCTCAGACCTACCTGCCTCATGAATGAACGTCAAAAATAGCCTCTTGTAAGTAACGAGTTTAAGAGAAAACTCGCAAACTAGAAGAAACAGAGTTGGGACGATCTCTGCTTACTATCACCAACAAGTCACATGCCTATACCCAAAAACAAATGACATTCAGAAGAATGCACTCATTTGCAGGTTGGTCCCTCTGTGCCCCTTTAAATGGTATTGGAATGGTAGGAACTCGTTACCATGATATAAAAAGACTCTGCAAAACTGCTCAGACTACCAAATGCCAGATTAGTTTACTAATGCTACTGCTGACATACATAGTCCTGTCACTCAACCACACACCAGAGGCAAACACTGTCCCACAGTGCTTACCTCCAAACTATAGATGTTGGGCTCTCCCCTATGGATAAAACATACACCCAAGTGATAACACCACAAACCACTTAGGATCATACAAGAATCCAGGACTCAGGTACTTCTGATGTGACCTTTTTTCATTTCAATGCAGTTCGAGGTCTATGCCACACCGATTCTTTGTAAAGACCAAAAACAGTTTGTTTTTGTGTTGTTTATGTGCAGATATGTATCCATAATGATACTGCAGGTATTAACAAATACATAGTTGCATTTTGAAATGATTATTTATTAATCTAGGGGGTGTTTGATCGTGGGGGTGAGAGGATATGGTGTGTCTGGGCCTGAGGTGCTGTTTGTTGGCCTGAGATAGATGTAAGAGACGTCACCTTAGCAGACATACATTATTCATGAAGCGGTGCAAAATGCTTCTGTGCACGCATCCACGTGCCAGGCCTTTATGTGGGCAGCGGAAAGTCTTCTTTTACATACCAGTCATTGCTGGACTTGATTACCAATGTCATCATCACATTTGAATCCTTGCAACCCATCCCCATCCTCTCCCTTCACCTATATGATGTTGTCATATGCAGGCTTCTTGTGCGCTTCTTGGTCGGGCCCATGAGCTTTCTTCGACTCAATGGTGTCATGCAGCGTCAATTGGTTATACAGGATGATGGGCAGCACTGGCAGACGTGTTTGTGCCAACGAAAATAAATATAGTGTATGTTAAAGTCACAGAGCCTCACAAATGTGATTTAAAATAACAGACAATACTGTCTACACATACACTATAAAACCCAAAACATCAGTGTCAAGACCTTCCAAAAGAGATCTAATGACACACTTGTAATGGGAAGGGCTGTAAGGGTCAATAGTGGATAGAAAACTGTAGACAGTGCAGTCTCATGACAGTGCTGCCCTTCGGAAGTCCCAACAACGTATTATCGAGGGTAGGTGAGCTTTTTGGGTGGCGTGGTCTGCTGATATTGTTGTAGACACTGCTGCTCCTCATCTAGAGATGGGTGCTGATTGAATCAGGTTTTGGCAAATATTCATCAGTGGACCAGCAGTGAAACAGGACATGACAATCTCTCCCTCGTGATATGGCAAGGGGTCACCTTGTGGGAGTCTGTTTACAATCCACAAGGAAGGCTTTGCATGGTTGTGGCACAAGGCACAAACTCACCTTAATTTCCACTAACGACCTGAAAACTAGATGTCTCAGTACTTGTTTCCTTACTCTTGTTCAAAGGAGGTTTGCCTGGCATTTTGGTGCTGTACTGCCCTTGTGGGTGGGCCAAATACTGATATCCAAATGGATATTCCTCCTTTCTGAAGGGTGCAGTAAGCGAACATGTGGTGGTAGACCCTCCTGAGGGGAAGAAATTCCATAGAACAGGCAATTTGACCTATGTCCATTCTCAGAAGAGGGGCTCCTACGTTCCTTTGTAACTCAATCATAAACATGTTTTCTACATTTTGAAAATGCTGCCACATTAGTTATTCAAATATTTATGAATTTTGTAAAAATATGTATTGTTTCCTGTGAAGTTCTAGCTAAGTTTAAAATGTAGGTATTTATTTTGTGGGACTGTTATTCAACAGATTGTATACAAGTTATGCCACTTTCTTTTTTTTTTTTTTAATTTAAAAAGTTGTTTTAATCAAGTAAAACTTGATTTTTCAACATACAAAATTTACATAACGTATTTAAAATTAAAAGAAAACATATTATGAAAAATAAAATTGATATTAACAAAAATTACGTCCATATACAAATTTACATAGTCAATAATAACAAACTAATTAAATACATATATATACCTAATCACTTTAAACAAAATATAATCAATCGAAAAACAAGTAATAGGATAAATCCTGTATCTTAAACTTGATTAGTGAACTCCTTAAGTGCGACTTTGTACACTAACTTTGCCTTTAAGTCCCAAACTATACAAAAAACTCAATATTGCATATCTAACAACTTTCAATTGACTATTAAATAGGAGAAACCAGCAACGTGTTTGAGACATGTTCATATACCCAGTAAATAAATGTTCAAAATGCACAGTTCTTTTTGCTTGCAAACTTTGGCATTCCACACATAAGTGTTGGATTGTTTCAATGGCTAATTGGCAAAACCGACACAAAGCATCGTCTTTTCTGGTAATTCTGCAATGGCACAGAATTTCTTTTGTGGGCCAAATATTTAATCGAAATCTTAAATAATCATCCCGCTGTCGGGAATGTGGGAACATCATTAAGTAACTTTCTGTGTCCCCATAGCGTTTTAAGGCAAATAGGTTGTTCATAAACTTTTTGTATAGGAGACATGCAGATCTTGTTTTTATCCAGTCATCCTCCCATATCCGTTTTTATGCCTTAGTGGGATTGCCTAGCAATAGTGCCATTGAAAATCCGATATCAATAATGATTTTCTCTGCGTGATTTCGCCACGACACTGCAAATGGATCATCAGATCTTAAAAGATAAATAGCAATCATTCCTAACAACACAGGATGATTAACACTTAATATGCATTTTCGATATAATGAGCATAGCCTCCACTTATAGGTGGCATATAAAGACAGGAGTCCTAGCTCGTGTCGCAGGATGCAAATGGGTTCTGACAATGGGAGGTTGAGAGCACGCTTCTTATAGCATCCTTCCATAATGGCCCAGTATTGATATGATTTTCCCAAGACAGCCTCTGAGCCGTAAAGAATTACCGGAATGAATTTTTGTCTATAATAAACCAATAATGGTACTATTGAAAACTTACAATATTTACTCCTTATTAGTCTGCTTTGTGATATAGCCGTCGTTAGACGCTGTTTTAGATGTTGATGATTCGCATTCTTATACTGGTGATTACTTATGAAGACCCCAAATAGATATAAGAGAAACTGAAGACAGTTGACATTTTGTAAAGGCCATCTGTAGGTGGCTTTCTTTGCATGCTTTTGCCAAACTGCATAACCTTTGTTTTACTTAAATTAAAGGCAATACAGTTCTTTTAGTATAGGTATCCAATGCACACAAAAGTGCCCGTAATCCTTGGGAGTCTTTGAGAATAACACCATGTCATCAGCATAGAGTAGGTATGTAACATTAACCCATTAATTTTGGGTGGATCTGCCACAGTTTTACTAAGGTCTACACCAATTCTGAGATAAAAAAAGTAAATAAAGCAGAAGCTAGCAAAACACCTTGTTTCAACCACATGCAGTCTTAATTGGATCAGACAGTAGTCCCTCACTAGAAAGTTTGATTTGTATCGAGGTATCTGTATGTAAGTCAATTACCACTTGACAATTGACCAGGGACATTTTTATCCATAAGTTTTTGAAAAGGAGTTCACGAGGAACAGCGTCAAACCCATTTTAAAATCTATAAAAGCTATATAGAGTGGCTGGTGTTGATGGAAGCCTTCTGAATAATACTTGTAAGGGTAATAACATTTATAGTCGTCCCATTCCAGGCAAAAATCCTGTTTGGAAGATGTCTCGATAGTTATTTACTTCCAACCAAATGTTAATCTATTCAGGATTAGTCGGGCGAAAATTTTCCAGGACAATCCAAGAGTGCTATGGGGCGGTAGCAGCTGGGTCATCACGCTCCCCTTTCTTAAATATGGGCAGAATGATGGACTTCTGCCAAGATTTGGGAATGACCCCTGTCGAGATGACTTTGCTAAAGATCTGATGGAGGATCATTGCCCATTCTTGTGGGTGATCTTTAAGTGTGCTATTATGGAGACCATCCGGGCCTATCGCCCTCGAGCGACTCAAGTTTTTAATACATATCAGTATATCATTGATGGTGATGGTAAAGAAATGGGACCAGCCTAGGGAGTAGTCTTTGGAATCAAGTTCGAAAGGACGATGCATAAAGCTTTTCACAGTAAGTTTTCCAGAGTTGCATTTGGAATAGCATTTATTTGAACAGCGTCCTGTGTTCTATGCGTAGCCTCATTTAGGCAGGCCCATATACCACTAGTGGACTTCTCAATAATCTGGACATCATGGTTTCCCCATTTTGCTGATAGCGCACAGCTCTCTGACCCTTTAGCCATGTTCTATAGGATGCTTTTAATTTTGTTTTAAAAAGCAAACGATAGGTTATAGGGACAAATTTTAAATTACGTAGGTCTCTTCGCAATTCAGCTTTCTTAGACTGTACTATTGGGTCAAAGGGATGACAATGTTTATAACAAACACTCAGGTCTGGCAGTTTTACCTGCTTAAACAAATGCATTACTGTAACATAACAGTCGTTGACCCAGAAGACACGAAGGGCCGCATGAAACTGTTTTAGTCGATTTCTATTCCATCTCACTCGCGTGCCGCTGTTATTTACAAATTTGGATAGGGATAGGTCTCAACCATAGACGAATTTAGATGATGACCTTGAATATCGCATAGTTAACTTATTATGATCACTATGGTCGGTTGCAACCACTTGCATAGATTGTACACAGTTTGAAAAATGTCTTGTGGACAAAAACATAGTCAAGTATTGCCCGTTGTGACCCTCTACTCCATGTATACTCAGCAGGGATATCCCTACGATGGCACCATTCAGCATCACAAATCCTCTCTCGTGCATCATATTTGTCCAGGTTAATTCATCATCAGTATGTTCAGTATAAGTTTGTGATAACAAATGGAGATTTAAATCCCCTACTATGATGGTTTGACAAATGTTACCTTCAAAAGTCAGGCGATCGAGAATCGAATTTAGGACCCAAAAAAGATTCTGCGGTCATATTACTCTGCTCCAATAAATGTTGACAATAACCAAAAGCTCACCACCTCTCTGGAGTCTAACAATTTGAAAATATGAGGAGGAGAGACTAATTTCACTTACAAAGCCTGTAGCTTTCTTGATTGCAAGCAATAGACCACCACTGGGTCGACCTCTATGATGTTGTATGGCCGGTTTAATTATATCATGGGACGCCAGATTGGGCAATCAACAAGCCAGGTTTCCTGTAAGGCTACCAGATCATAATTTGCTAAATCTCTACTTGCAAGGTCAAATAAATGCTTATGGCCTCTCGTATTCCACGAGAGTAGGCTACCTGTACCTGCATTATATTATGATCTAGTAAAGAAGTCCTGGGATGCCACCATTCGTGGAGCAGAGTTTACAATCTGATTCGATTCTTTATTCTTGATAGACTGATATGTCTGATTGAGCTTTGTCCATCACATTATTTGTATAAAAGGGTCTTGAAACAAATAAAACCCAATCATATAGGACTGTTTTAGATTGCCACAATATATTCATTACAATTGTCGATTGAAGATGGATTCTTGCTTCAGAAAGGTCATTTGTATTAGTAAATTCAACCAAGGTTATATCTGTTGATGATATATCAGACAGGGACGGGATTTCACTGCATATGTTCAAAATGCTAGCCCGATTTAATACATATTTGGGATAAGGGTCTTGCGACATCTAATCACTAGGCAATTAGACTTGGACTTGACTTGTAATTTATTACCATCCTTGAAATTCATATTGTGGCTTGAGCATTTGTCTGGAAACAAAGACTTGATGGCATATCATTCCTTGCGCTACTCGATGCCCAGCTGTGCCGGACCCTTTAATAACTGGCTCACGTCAGGATAACGCAATAATTGCGTACCTCCAGCCCCTTGGCAACTTTGGCTGGCTTCGCCAATATAAGCTGCAATTGAAGATTTTATGATATCTCGAATGTCCTGGGTCTGAATGGCAGCTTCAGGCCACGACATCTGTTCATGTATTTGCGAGATGCCATGTTGTTGGGGCAAGGAAACACCCGATACATCTACTGATTGACGGGGCAGGGCTGAAAGCTTGGTTCGGCCAGAAGAGTCGACTTGCAATGGGAGAAAAGGGCCTAATTTTGTATTCACACCATTTTGTGGATGGGTTTCACTAGTTATTACTGATTTTGGATTTTTCACCAAAGCAGACCCCTTCTCCGCAGTAATACCCTTGATTAACATGGAATTTACACTGCTCAAAGGTTCGGTAGAGGCCCCGGGTATTTCTGACATGTATGATTTGATGGATGTTCTAATTTCCTCTCTGAGTGCCGCTAGATTCGCTTGACTCAGGAGCCCATCACTCCCACCCGTAGGTGGCCTGGTCTGTGTGTCAACTTGTCCCACATTACATGATCCTACACCATCGGAGTTATTATCACTGGAGTCAGTATTATTTAATGTTTCTGGAGAATTAATGCACCGTGCCGAGTCTTGGGCACCCATACCAGCTGAAATAGTGACCAAGTCGTCCAGGGGCCCATAAGGCATAAAGGTTTGAATAGCTTCTTTGGGGCCTGATTTTACCAAATTGACTTTTACAAGTTTTGCAGTTTGTTCACGTCTAGAGAGGGCTTTGATGAACTTACGGCCTGCAACCTGGGATCTGGCACCTCTGCCTTTCGTAAATAGTTTTCTGGAGGCAGTGGGCAGCGGGTCAGTAACTACCGCCGATGTTTTAATTAGATTCATCATAATAGGTTTATGAAAAAGAATGTATTGTTTGACAATACTGTGGTAGGTAAGGTCTCTTTCTCCTTGATCAGACCATCAGGGTCATGGGTAACTATGCTATCAATACATTTGCTGGGATTGTTTGTACTGTATCTCTATTGGATATAGATGGATCAGATTCAGCAACTATTTGCAAGGCTGGTCGATTACAACCATTGGGATCTACCTCACACAGACTTCGGTTATTTTCTGTTCAGACAGCACACACACTTGTATACAATCAGCATTCATTATGCTACATGAATCAGGCGATAGCCTTGAACAGTCTCAACATTGGACCGCAAGGTCACTTGCTCGACAGGCGGTTTTTGTGAAAGCACCGCTATACCATTACTGCATTGCTCTAGTAGGATGGTTTGATGATTGAGCTTACCATCAGTACTTCGTAAAGTTTCGCTAATGCAAGCAACGCAGTATTCATGGCGCTAAGAGTATTATTAAGCGCCGGGGCTTCCGGAAAAGAAAACGCTTGGAGCAGTTCTTATTAATGAAAAAGTCAGACTCTCGATGGGGTTCCTCAAACCTTGTCCTTCGAGGAGTCGGAGCAATGAAAGAGGGCGATTCATCAATATAATTGGAGTTAGACATTTGATTATTGTCTGGGGGGGTTTGGTGACAATTTACAGTAGGCTTCACCACTCCTCCAGAATTGCTTACCTGGTTTTCTAGCCCCATTGTATTATCTGGCTGTAATTGAATTAAATCCCCAGTATTTGAACAAATATACATAACATCAGCTAAGGGAGAGCTCGGTCCTCCCGAAGTGTTCACATGAATTTCATGACTTCCTCGTCAATTTCCCCTGCTCGAACAAGCTCCTCATGTGCAGCAAACGGGCTCCAACATTGGCTGCGTGCACACATCAACCTGGGGCCGGGACTCTCCACCACTCTGAGGATCATCCAGAGTACAGGCTGTCACAAGAGTCAAGTCTGTCACTTCGCTTGAAAGATTGGGAGTTACATGCACATCAGCGACAATCAATGTACTAGGGATTTCATTCATATTTCAACTTCATCAACACCAAAGGGTTTTATGTATGTGCTAGTAATGGCAAAGGTCCAGAACTGTCACTCACACTGGCCTCAGCCAACACGCTCTCTAACCCAGTCTCCGAACATAGTGATTGTATTGGGGTCAAAAGTGTCGGAGGACTGGTTGACAAACACACATTAGACCCACTCTCTAGACTGGACAGGGTGTCTTGGGAATAATACAAACGAATGTCAGATGAAAGTGACATTGAGCGCTGGAGATTATGCTTTTTGCGGTTTAGTCTATTATTGATTTTGTTCGCTGCCATCTCTAGGTTAAATAATTGGCCAGGATTAATTGCAGGCATGCCTGATGTTAATTTAAATTTTTTACTGACCGTAGTTGACATATTAAGTTGGTGATCAGCTAATTAGGCAGAGCGAGAAAGCAGCCGCAGCACGCTTGCACGCGAGACAGCAAGACAGCCCACTCAGCAACCACTCTTGCTAAACGCGCACGCTAAACGCGCAGCGTTGATGGTTTTGAAGAGGTTGCTGGGAAAGGGGCAGGCAGGAAGTCGAGAAATGACCCAATAATCGTCAATGACATGGACTGGTTACACAATGTACTATGGAAAAACAGAGAAAATAAGGAAAATAAGCCACTATTCACTGGATAAAGTCAATCAGTTCCTTAGTAGACCCTTTTAGAAACAATTTGTACCAAAGTTCCAGTTCCACAGAAGCAGACAGAGTCCAATCCAAAATCGATCTTTACACAGGGCACAGGAACAGCGTGGGAGACAGCAAGACAGCCCACTCAGCAACCACTCTTGCTAAACGCGCGCGCTAAACGCGCAGCGTTGATGGTTTTGAAGAGGTTGCTGGGAAAGGGGCAGGCAGGAAGTCGAGAAATGACCCAATAATCGTCAATGAAATGGACTGGTTACACAATGTACAAAGTTCCAGTTCCACAGAAGCAGACAGAGTCCAATCCAAAATCGATCTTTACACAGGGCACAGGAACAGCGTGGGAGACAGCAAGACAGCCCACTCAGCAACCACTCTTGCTAAACGCGCCACTTTCTAAAAGGAATCAACAACGTTTTAAACACAAATAACAGCCGTTGTTTATTAAGGTTTCTAATAGTCAGTTTTACATTTTGAACAATCTCAACGATTTTGTACATCTGTAGGACAGTTGTAGTAGTTTGCAGTGTTTTGCAAAGAGTTACAAACATTGTCAAATAACAAAAACTATTACAAATCACAAAATGTGAGATCAGATGTTTATGCAAGTTGAGTCACGTTATTCTGAACTGGTTCCTGCATTGTGGGTGAGATATTTGTGGGGAAATTACTAAAATACCGAATTTCGGATTGTTACCTTTCTCTACAAAGAGAAATGTATTTGTGGGTTTTGTTGGCTTTGTTCAGGAATTCCAAATCAGTTTAATAATATGAAAAACAATGAAGCCGTAAAATACTTTTTAACAGTTGCATAGTTGTTAAATGTGCTGTAACGTATCTTGTTGAAAACATGCGAGCTGCACAAATACAATTAGTTTAAAAACAGTCGATAATCTTAATACAGCCGCCAAAAAGAAGTGATCTGTGTAGGATGAGGAATTCACATTATTATAAGTAGATGGCTAATTTTCCAATCCCACAGAGTTAAAACAAAAAAGGTGTTAAAGGCAGGCGTAAATGTGGTATCCCTCGTTAACCTCTTTTTATAAAGCTCTGGAGATTTTCATAGTTTTTGCTGGCATAGTGGGTACAGAGCACAAGACACAACTTGCATTCCCACCTCGCCTGCAAAAACGTTCGTCTTTAACCCAACATATTTGTGCTTGAATAAAACTAACAGATTCTAATGCAATTCCCCTGTTTTTACCAACTAAAAGCAGGGGTATTCCACAGGAAAACACTACATTTCTCCCACTTTTTTTTAGATTCCTGTAGGCATTTACACTTTTTCCAAAATAGAAAAAAAAAAAGGTGTAAAAGGTGTTTTCACCTGTTTTAATACTTTTTCCCCCCACTACACTTTGGAAATGATGACCATTGTAAGGAGGGTATTGATATGAATAGGACTACAACTATAGGTGTTACTCTAAGTGCAATGAACACTTTTTGAAAAATAGGCCGTAAATGTTTGAATGATGGATCAATCCTCCATTTATTTCATTAAAAAAGTACAATTTTCTATACACTAAAATCAAATTACACATGCTAGACTTGTCTTTGTACAGTATTTGACACTTGTACTAAGCCAAGTGTGATGCTTAGTCGAATACAATACTTACATGAGCATTTAGGAAGATCTGACCAGTTTCCCTTCCAGCACCGGGGTTCTGACTGCGTGGATAGTTTATATCCAGAATCACATGAAAGTTTAACTGTAGTGCCATGTGCGTATGATGACCTTAAGTTTACTATTGAACCATGGTCAATCGATGGAGGTTCGCATGGGCTTTCTACAAAAATAAGAAGTTATGTCAATGACATGCACTAATAAAGAGAATCAGAACATCTTTAGTATTTTAATTTTACGTCTATGTAAAATTCACAGTTTTACCAAGTGGAAACATTATTTTAATGCACACACATTGATTATCAACATGCATTCTTATATCACCAATGCACACAATGACAGCTGGATGATAACAAATAACAAATAAAGCAACGCCAATATGGATCCTACATTCAAGGATCAGTTCATGTTTGAGTTATCATCTTTTGTAAGGTCTCGAACTTATACAAGGGAATCGAAGGAACCAACACAATGTGGCTTACAGACTTCAGTTTCAAATAATAACATCTGGGGTAGACCTGTCCCATCCAGGGCCATTTTAAGCATTTTTGGGGCCCTGGGTATGGGACATCTTTGGGCCCCCCCTCCACCAAACAAAAAACCAAAAGAATTAAGTGATCAAGAAAATCTGGCAGCACCCCCCGCCCCATTCAAAATAAGCATGTTTCCTCCTTCCCCTTTAAGTCCCCTTACTCTTTTCATTCTTGCACTAATCAGAATGATAAACAAGTAGCATTTGAAGGCCAACATTAGCAGTCTACAAAGAGGTTACTTCTCGTCTAGTATAGAAACATGATACTTTTTATTAGGCAGAGAACTCACATTAGCTGCCTCAGGGAATGCAAAAGTGCTCACCCATGGATAGAGTGGACCAATTGTAAGGAAGGAGAAAGCTACACATAGCATAGCAGGGATAGTGAATGCAGATTAGAAGTTACCAGGAAGCTGTCTCCATCCAGACAGACTGAGATTAGAAGTGGGACATGGTTTTCAAATAGTGTTGCCATTGGGAGCAAGGGAACAAGTGTCTGTTATGTGCAGTATATCAATGCTCACTATTATATTGGAAGCAACCCTATAGCCAGTGAAACCATGAGTGAGACTTTTATGAAGGTCATACCCTGAGAAGGAAATCACTCTGATGGGCTGACAATTTTGAAAGGTTCAGGGACTGACAATTCTGAGACCTTAGGCAATAAAAGATTAAATGAGATACCCAGGATCACACATTGCTTAAGGGGTGAAGCTGGGATGTATGACAACTATGCAATTTCTGCATTTGAACACTTTCTTTTCCAGATTGTACATGTACTAAAACAATCTCATTTTATAAAACTGACTTGCAAAGTACACAAATCCCATTTTCAAACCTGACCATTTTTAAAACCATAATTTCACAGAAGAGTGTTACGCAAAATGGGAATGATTCTAGCTTAATTCTCCCCATCATCAAGGGAAGTATATAAGTACCAGCATACCAATCGATGTGATTTGACAGATTTGATCTAGGTATGTCTTTTCTACTTTTAAACTTTAAATACTTCCAATACAATAGCTTGAGAAATTGTCATTCATAGGCGTGCAGAAAAACCTTTTACTTTTATACAAAAAGCAAAACGTTTTTTTGTGTCGAACGAGCAGACCTTAAAATATGCTTGCCCCAGGCCTACAACATCTGGTCCGCTCTCTCCAGTCTACCACCGCTTCCACTCAAATGGCCTACATAAGAAGAAAAATCAAGTAATGAGCTAAACGATGCCACCAGCATGCTAGAAGGCAAACCTCACAGAAGACAGCACAGGAATGCAAGAGATATTATATGATTTGACCAGGATCATTGTATCGTCTGCTGGCAAAGCCAGTATACAAGCATGAACACTTTGGTTCCACAGTCTTGAATTGGGATACTTATTCACCTCTTGGACTAATAGTTTATGCTCATCTTTGGAAGGGATTGCCTAGGTTTTAGAAAGCCCCACCTGAACAAAGCAATTTCCAGACCTACACCATACGAATGAAATGTTAGTTTTATAGCAACCCCTATCTGGTGCAGGAACATTGCTGATAATAGCACCTCTTATGCTGAAAAACCAATCACATATGCAGGTAGGTTTATAAACTTCAGACATAGGAAAGGTTCAGCCAGCCTTGCTGGAATGTGCTCTTCTAATCTTTCATATGAACACATATCTCTGCAATGAGTGCTTAACACACTGAGCTAACTTCTGAACCATTGTGGCATTCACTTTATCAATATGGATTTCAACTTTGGCTATTGCACATGATCAACATAATTCCCACAGGAAGGAAAGAATGCTACAGAAGTTGTGCCGTATGGAACACACAGTTATTCAATAGTGAACACAGAAAGCCTTACATAATTAATTTATCAAGGCAGAATGTACTTGTCAAAACAGACAGGCAATAGGTTTAGCGCCTCAGCAGCATGCCATAAAATCTCCTGGCGTGTGCTATTTAAGTCTGGTGAACAAAGGAATCTTACTTTAGATCAGGCAGCCTTGTGGGGCCCCCCTCCAAGGTGGGGGGGCCCTGGGCAAGTGTCCCTTTTGCCCTCCCATAAAAGCGTCTCTGATCCCATCTCTGCCCAGTGACACTTTTACCTGCTAGTGCCCCTTACACTTCTCCCCAGAGCCACTTATTCCCAACACCAAGAGCCTCTTGCACTTCTTCAGTACTTCGAGCCTTGCAGCTCTCTAGGCACCTTCCTCCCATGTGTGCTTTTACACCTCTAAAGGTCTCGCTACAGTCCCAGTTATTTGTGCCCACGGTGCTCTTTACACAGTTGTGAAAACCCTTGTACTTTGTTCTATTCATACCGTGGCCCCCACAGAGCCTCATAGTTGGGATTTGGCAATGGTTGTGTTTAGGTCTTTTGGAATCCGCAGTGTTTTCATCCAGCATTGGTTAGAGGACCTTCGGTTAGAGGACCTAATCACTAGATATCGAACCTACTGAATCTGAAGCCATTGTTAATGGTGGACACTTATGAGGATAGGGTAAGGTTAAGATGTAGGCTTTGGGTGCGTTTTAGGGTTAATGTTACAAATATTAAATGTTGAATGGGTTTGGATGCTAGGGAGAACATAAGGTGTATGACAGATGCCTCCAATTTTAATAACACAGTAAACAAACGTTTGGGCTTTTGTGTAGGCATGTGAAAGTCACTTCCCATGCACTGCGTAGTGTTATTAACTGGTCATTGATGGTAGCATGTGCACAATGGTGCAAATACCTAGGCATCTAATAGTAGTGCCTGGCAAATGCCTAATACAAAACTGTTGGCTTTGCCAATGCTTGTATTTAACAGTATTTCAGTGAAGGACACACATAGTGCTTATAAATCGAGTGGCTGAAGTACAGACCTGGTTAAGACATTTTTATACCATCAGTAGCACGTTTAATGCTCCAATTAAGGCATTCACTTTCAGAAGACTGCTTTGAAAAATTACTGGAGCCACTTTGAGAGCAAAGTTTAATGGTAAGGCTTAATTAAAGTGAGCTCAAAGAGTTCCCATAAGGAGGTGTTTTGGGCAAGGAGGGACAGGAACTGGGTGGGAATGGCCATAGGATTTAGCATGACCATGGGAGGTCAATGGGTGGACAAATAACCAAATAACACCTTAAAGATGTGTGTCCCTCCTCATATGCCATTTCTGCCTATCTGTACACTAATACAGTAGTTTCTGCGTGTAGGTGGCACAAGTGGCACACCTAATAGCCCATACTAAAAAGGACGGGATTATTCAGGGTGGCTCCTTCTAAACAAATGTAACTATGAAACAAAGATGATGTGTGTGTCTTTACCATTTTTACTAAAAGTAATACAATAACAAAATCTTGCATAAAACCAGTCAATGGAATGTGTTTAATCAAAGTACTGCAAAATAAGGGCAATGCAGTTGAAGAGAGAACAACTCATGGCTCAACAGAAGTGAAAGAAGTTGACCGCTTTTGATTGCCAATGCTACCTTTGGGTATTCTTTTCTGTGTATCTTGGGTGCAGCGTCTTCCTCAATGTTTCTATACTTTTCAACTCATTTCCAAGCTCTGTGATGCCATTCGTATTGGCACATCAGTGCTCTGTCTTCCAATAGTGACCTCAGATCCTGAAAGGCCCTAGTTCTTGCAAAGCCTAGTTGGGTCTGTTTCGGTGGCATAGAGCAGCATTCAGCACTCCCGCCACACTTTGTTTTGCTTGCTGATATCTGTTGGAAGGGGCAGGGGTGTTTTTGTATCCACCATTATGTCTGCCCGTGCTGGTTTCCCCCTAAGTAAATGTATTGTGTTGTTATTGTGTTGTTGCATATGATCCTATAATTTTACACACAAAATGTTAGCAACATTGTTTATCTACTGTAAAGATTATATGTAAACATTTAATTTAAAAAAGACAAAATAATATCCTTAATAGTCTGCTCCCTAGTCTTTCTATTAGCCGGCAGAGGACCTTCAACATCCATTGGGCCTCATTACGAGTCTGGCGGTAGCTGTGCCGCTGAAACTGGCAGGCTGCCGCCGCAGTCGTCAATTTTTCTGGTGCCTGACTTCACGGAAACACTGGGGGATTATGACCACGATGTTCCTGGAATTCAGGCACCGGAAAAATGTTAATCCCCATTCCCATTTGAGTCCTATAGGACTCAATGGGGATGATGGAGGCACCAGCACCGTTAACAACGGTGCCGTCCCGCCCGCAGACTCGTAGTGTACCGGTCCGGTAATAACCAGACCAGACCGGCAAACTCGTAATGAGGCCCAATTGTGTTGTCTATAGTTGCCTATTTAACTAAACTCTAATTTTAAAATAAGCTCTGTTCTCCTTCCCATTGTTTCCCCTCGGATCAACATGCTCTTTTGTGTCATTTCTAGGTTTTGTTCCACTCAGAAGGGTGGTCTTGCCTGTGCTGTTCTTGCTCCTTTATGGGACTGCGTCCAATTTCTCTCTCTAGTCTTGCTGTTTATCATCGTAAACTTAAGACATGTCTTTTCTCCCATGTCTTTGACAACTGTCCGTCTCTTGATCTTGCTTGGTTCCTATAGTAGTTGTTATTTGTCAGGTTCAGCACCATGCAATCACATTGTGGTGTTCGTTCGCTTGAGAAAGATTTACAGATTACACGTGCCATCTTTGGATCAGCACATCCACATGGAACCTCGACTTGCAAAAGCAGAGCGTTGTCTTTAGGGAGAAGTGGAGGCAGCATCACAGGCTCCAACAAGAATCTTCAGCACAGAATACACTTATCTAGCTTCTCAGATGTGAATTCACATAGATTCTGCGGAATGAATTGGGGTACACACACACACACACCCACAAACCACACACACACCACAATCACAACCGGCCAGCCAAACTCCACTTTCACTGGCAATCATAGACGTATTTGGTTGAGATGCTGGGGAGAGCATAACCCAGTCAAAACTGATCCCACCCACACAATGGACCCTGTTTATGCTAAGAAAAGAGCCCACACAGGCAAAAACAGCCACCATGTGGTTCTGCTTAGTAAAACACAAAAAGAATAGATGCAAAAAAGATCACCAAACGTTGTGCCTGTTAAGATACAAAGGGACTACCATGAAGTGAAAACTGTGCACTGCTATGTAGCCAAATAAAAGGTATAGACCTAACACCTGAATGTCACACTAACAAACCTTCTGGGTGAGGAGACTCAACCTGGTTATAAAAGCAAACTGCGGCTGTACCCCTGTCTTGGTAGTCATATGGGGTAGATGAGGGAAGAACACCAATTCCCCTTTTCACACAGGGTCTGGTCATTATCTCACTGATTCCATTAGGAATTGATTAAACAAACAGAATGTGCATAGGTATGCCAGACTACTTCACAAAAGAATCTTCAATAGATCCAATACGCAGGTGCTAAACTAATTGAAAGACTCAACAGTACGGATCACATAAAATCATCTCTCAGAACACTCCACTGGCAACAATCAAAACAAGTATTGTTTTTGCGCTTGCAGTTTATTGCATTTTACATTTATAGGTAAGAAGGCATTAAATGCCTGGAAATTCCTAAATGTTCTCCAAGTTACAGTTTAGAGACAAACAACTTTTGTAATAGACATAATAGAAAGATTGCCTTTTCATGGCGTTATTCAGAAGGTTTTTTCCGATGTGGATCACTAATGTTGCGAGTCAGCAAACACTAACGCAGACATGTTAGGAATTTTTAAGGCACATATGGTGATGTTAAGGATGATTACAGTGTCTGGGTAGGGGTGACATAAGGTGGAAGAAAGAAGGGGTGAGCTAAGGTGGGATGCAGAAGATGGGTGGAGCATGGTAAGAATGAATGAGCTAGGATAAGTGGGTGTGGGAAAAGGTGAGCTAGGGAGGGTGGTTGGTGGGGATCCTAAATGGGGGTTTGTTGGGTGGGTTAGTAAGGTGGTGTGCATGGACAGAGGTAGTGAAGATGGTGTTAGAGTGCGCTGGGAAAGAGGGGTGCGGATGGGTGCTGGTAAAGAAAGGTTTATAGTATAGATGGTTGAGGTTTAAAGCGGGATTTCGTAGGCTTGGTGGGGTAATGGAAAGTGAGGTAGGGTGGGTGGGAGATAGATAGAGGTGAGGTAGGGTGGGTGGGGTAGAGGGAAATCAGGTAAGGTGGGTAGAGGTAGTGAGGTAATGTAGGTATGGTAGATGGGAGCGAGGAAGGTTGGATACGGTTAGAGGGGGGTGAGGCATGGTGGGTGTGGGCCGAGAGGTATGAAGAAGGGTGAGTGGATTGGTGTAAAACTGAAAAGTAGGGTGGATGGGCGCGATGACTGTGGTTTGGGATGGTGTGTGGGTATGGGGAGATTGGATGAGGTAGTGTCAGTGACAGTAGAATAAGTTAGGTAGAATGGGTACGTGGGGGTAGAGGGGTTTTCTGTAGGGTGGGGGTGTGGGCAGGGAGGGATGAGGCAGGATGTCAATAGAGAAGTGTGTGATTGGGTGGGTACGGGGAGAGGGTGATGAGTCAGGGTCGGTGGCTGTAGAGGGTTATGAGTCAGGGTGGGTTGTTTAGAAGGGATAAGGTAGGTACATCGTCTGAGTGGAGGTACAGGGAACTAGATAGGTTTGGGTGTGGAAAGAGGAGTTACAGTGGTGCATGTGGATTAGAGGATAGGGATAGAGAAGTGAGTTAAGTTGTTGGTGTGGGGACAGGGGGTAAGGTGGGTGGTTGTGGGTAGAGGTGATGAGGTATGTTGGATGCGTGTGGTTAGAGAATGCGAGGTTGGGTGCATAGGGGTAAGGGAGCAATGTACGCTGGTGACTGGGAGTAGAGGGACTGCAGTAAGGTGTGAGGTGGGATTAGAGGTTCGTTAGGGTGGGTGGGCGATCAAGAGGATAGGAAGGTTGTGTGGGTGTGGGAAGATAGGGTTCAGTAGAGTGGGTGTGGGGAGAGGAGGACATGGGGTGAGGTAGGGTGTGGGTAGAATTGGGTGATATAGATTGGTAGGTGTGGGTAAATTGTGTTAGTTAAGGTGGGGCAGGGTAGAGGGGTTAAGTAGGGTGAGTGGGTGGTGGTATATATGGGGAGGTAGTGTATGTGGAATTAGATAGAGAGGCGAGATTGGGTGGTGGCTCAGGTTAGAGGATGGTGAGGTAGAGGCAGAGTGAAGAAGGGTGGTTGCGTGGGGTAGAGATGGTGAGGAAGGGTGGGTTGGGATAATGGAGTTGAGGAATGATAAATGGGTTGGATAGAGATAGCGATGAATGGTGTGTGGGGTAGAGGGGATGAGGAAGGATATGTGGGTGATGTGTGAGGTATTGTTGGTGGTGATAGGGGGTGTGAGATCTAGTGGGTGAGGTTAGAGAGGGTGATGCATGGTAGGTCAGTGAGTGTAAAGGGGTTGAGGTAGGGTGGGCGGGAGTAAAATGGGGATGAGGTTGGGTGGGTGTGGTAGAGTGAATTGTGGAAAGGTGGGTTGGCCGTTGTAGAGGGGGTTAGGTAGTGTGGGTTGGTATGTGGGTGTAAATGTGGTGATGTAGGTTGGGTGGGTAGAGTAGGTGAAGTAGGGTGGTTTGGGTGAGGGGAAGAGGTACAGTGGGTGAGTAGCGGTAGAGATTGGTATGGGATGTGGGCGAGGTGGAATGGTTGAGCCAAGAGAGGGTTGCAGTAGGGTGAAATGGGGTGCAAGAGGGGGGGTAGCATTGTTGAGTGAGTGGGGTTACAGTAGATGAGGTAGGGTGGGTGGGGGAATATGATAGATGGTTGTACTGCTGTAGAGTGGTGAGGCAGGGTGAGCGGCTGGGTGTAGCAGGGTTGGGGTATGCTGTCTGGGTGAGGGCTGAGGGGTTGAGGACGGGTGGGTGAGTGGGGATTAGAAGCAACACTTGTATGTGGTTAGAGGGGGCTGAGGAAGGGATGCTGGGTGGGTGTAGAGGTGGGTGAGGAAGTGTGGGTGGGGGCAGAGGGGCTGAGGATGAGTGTGTGTGGACTTAGGGGGATGAAGTAGGGTGGGTGGGGTAGAGAAGGGTGTGCAGAAGGGTGAGTGAGTTTGAGGGCAGGTGAAAAAGAGTGGGTAGGGATGGAGGTGGTGAAGAAGGCTGGGTGAGAGTAGAGGGGATGAGGGTAAATTGTTGGTGGTAGATGAGTGAGATACAGTGGGTGGGGGTGAGACATGGTAGGGCAATTAGAAGGTGGTGAGGTTAGGTGGATGGTATTAGAGGGTGGTGAGGTAGGGTGGGAAGGAGAAGAGGGAGGTAGAGTAGGGAAGATGGGAGGTAGGATGGGTGGCAGGCAGGGGTAGAGTGGTGAGGTATGGTGTGTTTGTTGAGGCATGGGGGTGAGGTATGCTGGTTGGGTGGTATTAGAGTGGGTGCAAAAGGTGGATGGGTGTGGAGGGCCTGCATGGGGTTAAGGGTGAGGAGGAATGACAGTTTGGTTGAGGTAAAGGGGTTGAGGTAGGGCAATCGGGGGACTAGCGGGAGTGAGATAGTACGGATAGGAGGGTGTATAGGAGATGAGGAAAGGTGAATGGATGGTTTTTGATGAATTGCCATCTTACGAGGTTGAGAAAGCCCTGGCTTTTTGATTTTTAATAAATAATAAATGATGCAGGTAATTCCATATCTGAAAGGGAAATATGCTAGTCAGATTCACCTTTCATAAGCACCACGTGAAAAGTATAGTGTGTACTTGTGACCTGCTGCATCAGTATCCTGATTCGGAGCACCTGCTCTACCAGTGGCACAGAGCAGTTTCAGGGGTCACAGGGCCTTCTTGACAGCTGCAGTGGCATTCTCGTCTCTGCAGTGCAGGGGCTGCATTAAAAATGTGCACCCCTGTTCCAAAAACTGCATAACTCTGAAGATCCTGTTCTGGTGGCACGCTAAACTGTAAATATAAGCCATACCTGAATTAGGGTATGCTGGCCAGCATCTCTCAGAGTTATCACAGCCACATCAGCCACATTGCATTGATATTGCACATGTGTAAGCCCTGTGGGGTCAGTTCCGTTGTGAAAGGGTTATGTGTATTCCCCAGACAAGCTAGATGCTGCCCTACTGAAGTAATGTAGCCTGTTGTGATTGACTCTCTTTTTTCCTTTGTGAGGGCAGGTAATACCCTTCTCCCAGGAACATCCAGTCCACAGAACGCTGGCCTGATAACAGAAATCAAAGGACACACCCATTCACAAAGAGCCAAGCCCCACAAAAGGGGCTGCATTTCTAAAGCCTTTGTTCTTAGAAAGAAAGGGAGGGGTTAGAGTAGTCAGTGGGAACTCTTCCCAAGGGATGGAGACTTACACCATCTTGAATCCCTATGCCGCTTTTCTCTTTCCTGTCCCGTCCAATCTCTCTGGCAAAGCACTTCGGGTGTGTGACATCAGAAGGGACACATCTGCTCATTTCAAGCGCAGGGATTGGAACCCTAAATCAGGCTAGCTTTAGTCCAATCACCTCGAGACTTTTGCATAGAAAAACAGGGATGACCCACCATATTCTGGAATCATCTTGAAGCATTTTCGGATTGTCATTTGACAAGATTTGAGGTGAAGGCAAGCGTTCCAAGGCAGCGGAGAGTTCTGCCTCCTAACTGTACCCAGGGACCATTGAGGGTGATCTGCAGGTGGAATAGGACCTAGCTCTCTGCCAGCCACAGCAGTACATGGACCTCACCCTGTAGTTGTGTGCCAGCCCCATCAGTGTTTGGGAGTCTGAGGACAAGGACCCACCTTGTCCCTGAGTCCCTAGAGTAGGACTCACATCAGCCTAAGAAGTCACCTGCTGCTGGAGAAAGACCACCTCTCTGCCAGCCACAATGGTACTCAGGATCTCAACATGATTAAGGACCCCTGCAGTTGTGTGCCAGCCACCCCTGTATTTGGGTGTCCCTAAACCCCTAGATTGGTACTCACAGCTCCCTAAAAGCCAAGACAACCAGGATCCTAGTGATTTTCTGCTGTTGAACTGCATGTTTCAAGAACTGTTCAACACATTTGAGACTTCACGGAAACACCGGGGGATTATGACCACGATGTTCCTGGAATTCAGGCACCGGAAAAATGTTAATCCCCATTCCCATTTTAGTCCTATAGGACTCAATGGGGATGATGGAGGCACCAACACCGTTAACAACGGTGCCGTCCCGCCCGCAGACTCGGAGTGTACCGGTCCGGTAATAACCAGACCAGACCGGCAAACTCGTAATGAGGCCCAATTGTGTTGTCTATAGTTGCCTATTTAACTAAACTCTAATTTTAAAATAAGCTCTGTTCTCCTTCCCATTATTTCCCCTCGGATCAACATGCTCTTTTGTGTCATTTCTAGGTTTTGTTCCACTCAGAAGGGTGGTCTTGCCTGTGCTGTTCTTGCTCCTTTATGGGACTGCGTCCAATTTCTTCTCCTAGTCTTGCTGTTTATCATCGTAAACTTAAGACATGTCTTTTCTCCCATGTCTTTGACAACTGTCCGTCTCTTGATCTTGCTTGGTTCCTATAGTAGTTGTTATTTGTCAGGTTCAGCACCATGCAATCACATTGTGGTGTTCGTTCGCTTGAGAAAGATTTACAGATTACACGTGCCATCTTTGGATCAGCACATCCACATGGAACCTCGACTTGCAAAAGCAGAGCGTTGTCTTTAGGGAGAAGTGGAGGCAGCATCACAGGCTCCAACAAGAATCTTCAGCACAGAATACACTTATCTAGCTTCTCAGATGTGAATTCACATAGATTCTGCGGAATGAATTGGGGTACACACACACACACACCCACAAACCACACACACACACACAATCACAACCGGCCAGCCAAACTCCACTTTCACTGGCAATCATAGACGTATTTGGGTTGAGATGCTGGGGAGAGCATAACCCAGTCAAAACTGATCCCACCCACACAATGGACCCTGTTTATGCTAAGAAAAGAGCCCACACAGGCAAAAACAGCCACCATGTGGTTCTGCTTAGTAAAACACAAAAAGAATAGATGCAAAAAAGATCACCAAACGTTGTGCCTGTTAAGATACAAAGGGACTACCAATGAAGTGAAAACTGTGCACTGCTATGTAGCCAAATAAAAGGTATAGACCTAACACCTGAATGTCACACTAACAAACCTTCTGGGTGAGGAGACTCAACCTGGTTTATAAAAGCAAACTGCGGCTGTACCCCTGTCTTGGTAGTCATATGGGGTAGATGAGGGAAGAACATCAATTCCCCTTTTCACACAGGGTCTGGTCATTATCTCACTGATTCCATTAGGAATTGATTAAACAAACAGAATGTGCATAGGTATGCCAGACTACTTCACAAAAGAATCTTCAATAGATCCAATACGCAGGTGCTAAACTAATTGAAAGACTCAACAGTACGGATCACATAAAATCATCTCTCAGAACACTCCACTGGCAACAATCAAAACAAGTATTGTTTTTGCGCTTGCAGTTTATTGCATTTTACATTTATAGGTAAGAAGGCATTAAATGCCTGGAAATTCCTAAATGTTCTCCAAGTTACAGTTTAGAGACAAACAACTTTTGTAATAGACATAATAGAAAGATTGCCTTTTCATGGCGTTATTCAGAAGGTTTTTTCCGATGTGGATCACTAATGTTGCGAGTCAGCAAACACTAACGCAGACATGTTAGGAATTTTTAAGGCACATATGGTGATGTTAAGGATGATTACAGTGTCTGGGTAGGGGTGACATAAGGTGGAAGAAAGAAGGGGTGAGCTAAGGTGGGATGCAGAAGATGGGTGAGCATGGTAAGAATGAATGAGCTAGGATAAGTGGGTGTGGGAAAAGGTGAGCTAGGGAGGGTGGTTGGTGGGGATCCTAAATGGGGGTTTGTTGGGTGGGTTAGTAAGGTGGTGTGCATGGACAGAGGTAGTGAAGATGGTGTTAGAGTGCGCTGGGAAAGAGGGGTGCGGATGGGTGCTGGTAAAGAAAGGTTATAGTATAGATGGTTGAGGTTTAAAGCGGGATTTCGTAGGCTTGGTGGGGTAATGGAAAGTGAGGTAGGGTGGGTGGGGATAGATAGAGGTGAGGTAGGGTGGGTGGGGGTAGAGGGAAATCAGGTAAGGTGGGTAGAGGTAGTGAGGTAATGTAGGTATGGTAGATGGGAGCGAGGAAGGTTGGATACGGTTAGAGGGGAGTGAGGCATGGTGGGTGTGGGCCGAGAGGTATGAAGAAGGGTGAGTGGATTGGTGTAAAACTGAAAAGTAGGGTGGATGGGCGCGATGACTGTGGTTTGGGATGGTGTGTGGGTATGGGGAGATTGATGAGGTAGTGTCAGTGACAGTAGAATAAGTTAGGTAGAATGGGTACGTGGGGGTAGAGGGGTTTTCTGTAGGGTGGGGGTGTGGGCAGGGAGGGATGAGGCAGGATGTCAATAGAGAAGTGTGTGATTGGGTGGGTACGGGGAGAGGGTGATGAGTCAGGGTCGGTGGCTGTAGAGGGTTATGAGTCAGGGTGGGTTGTTTAGAGGGGATAAGGTAGGTACATCGTCTGAGTGGAGGTACAGGGAACTAGATAGGTTTGGGTGTGGAAAGAGGGAGTTACAGTGGTGCATGTGGATTAGAGGATAGGGATAGAGAAGTGAGTTAAGTTGTTGGTGTGGGGACAGGGGGTAAGGTGGGTGGTTGTGGGTAGAGGTGATGAGGTATGTTGGATGCATGTGGTTAGAGAATGCGAGGTTGGGTGCATAGGGGTAAGGGAGCAATGTACGCTGGTGAGTGGGAGTAGAGGGACTGCAGTAAGGTGTGAGGTGGGATTAGAGGTTCGTTAGGGTGGGTGGGCGATCAAGAGGATAGGAAGGTTGTGTGGGTGTGGGAAGATAGGGTTCAGTAGAGTGGGTGTGGGGAGAGGAGGACATGGGGTGAGGTAGGGTGTGGGTAGAATTGGGTGATATAGATTGGTAGGTGTGGGTAAATTGTGTTAGTTAAGGTGGGGCAGGGTAGAGGGGTTAAGTAGGGTGAGTGGGTGGTGGTATATATGGGGAGGTAGTGTATGTGGAATTAGATAGAGAGGCGAGATTGGGTGGTGGCTCAGGTTAGAGGATGGTGAGGTAGAGGCAGAGTGAAGAAGGGTGGTTGCGTGGGGTAGAGATGGTGAGGAAGGGTGGGTTGGGATAATGGAGTTGAGGAATGATAAATGGGTTGGATAGAGATAGCGATGAATGGTGTGTGGGGTAGAGGGGATGAGGAAGGATATGTGGGTGATGTGTGAGGTATTGTTGGTGGTGATAGGGGGTGTGAGATCTAGTGGGTGAGGTTAGAGAGGGTGATGCATGGTAGGTCAGTGAGTGTAAAGGGGTTGAGGTAGGGTGGGCGGGAGTAAATGGGGATGAGGTTGGGTGGGTGTGGTAGAGTGAATTGTGGAAAGGTGGGTTGGCCGTTGTAGAGGGGGTTAGGTAGTGTGGGTTGGTATGTGGGTGTAAATGTGGTGATGTAGGTTGGGTGGGGTAGAGTAGGTGAAGTAGGGTGGTTTGGGTGAGGGGAAGAGGTACAGTGGGTGAGTAGCGGTAGAGATTGGTATGGGATGTGGGCGAGGTGGAATGGGTGAGCCAAGAGAGGGTTGCAGTAGGGTGAAATGGGGTGCAAGAGGGGGGGTAGCATTGTTGAGTGAGTGGGGTTACAGTAGATGAGGTAGGGTGGGTGGGGGAATATGATAGATGGTTGTACTGCTGTAGAGTGGTGAGGCAGGGTGAGCGGCTGGGTGTAGCAGGGTTGGGGTATGCTGTCTGGGTGAGGGCTGAGGGGTTGAGGACGGGTGGGTGAGTGGGGATTAGAAGCAACACTTGTATGTGGTTAGAGGGGGCTGAGGAAGGGATGCTGGGTGGGTGTAGAGGTGGGTGAGGAAGTGTGGGTGGGGGCAGAGGGGCTGAGGATGAGTGTGTGTGGACTTAGGGGGATGAAGTAGGGTGGGTGGGGTAGAGAAGGGTGTGCAGAAGGGTGAGTGAGTTTGAGGGCAGGTGAAAAAGAGTGGGTAGGGATGGAGGTGGTGAAGAAGGCTGGGTGAGAGTAGAGGGGATGAGGGTAAATTGTTGGTGGTAGATGAGTGAGATACAGTGGGTGGGGGTGAGACATGGTAGGGGCAATTAGAAGGTGGTGAGGTTAGGTGGATGGTATTAGAGGGTGGTGAGGTAGGGTGGGAAGGAGAAGAGGGGAGGTAGAGTAGGGAAGATGGGAGGTAGGATGGGGTGGCAGGCAGGGGTAGAGTGGTGAGGTATGGTGTGTTTGTTGAGGCATGGGGGTGAGGTATGCTGGTTGGGTGGTATTAGAGTGGGTGCAAAAGGTGGATGGGTGTGGAGGGCCTGCATGGGGTTAAGGGTGAGGAGGAATGACAGTTTGGTTGAGGTAAAGGGGTTGAGGTAGGGCAATCGGGGGGACTAGCGGGAGTGAGATAGTACGGATAGGAGGGTGTATAGGAGATGAGGAAAGGTGAATGGATGGTTTTGATGAATTGCCATCTTACGAGGTTGAGAAAGCCCTGGCTTTTTGATTTTTAATAAATAATAAAATGATGCAGGTAATTCCATATCTGAAAGGGAAATATGCTAGTCAGATTCACCTTTCATAAGCACCACGTGAAAAGTATAGTGTGTACTTGTGACCTGCTGCATCAGTATCCTGATTCGGAGCACCTGCTCTACCAGTGGCACAGAGCAGTTTCAGGGGTCACAGGGGCCTTCTTGACAGCTGCAGTGGCATTCTCGTCTCTGCAGTGCAGGGGCTGCATTTAAAATGTGCACCCCTGTTCCAAAAACTGCATAACTCTGAAGATCCTGTTCTGGTGGCACGCTAAACTGTAAATATAAGCCATACCTGAATTAGGGTATGCTGGCCAGCATCTCTCAGAGTTATCACAGCCACATCAGCCACATTGCATTGATATTGCACATGTGTAAGCCCTGTGGGGTCAGTTCCGTTGTGAAAGGGTTATGTGTATTCCCCAGACAAGCTAGATGCTGCCCTACTGAAGTAATGTAGCCTGTTGTGATTGACTCTCTTTTTTCCTTTGTGAGGGCAGGTAATACCCTTCTCCCAGGACATCCAGTCCACAGAACGCTGGCCTGATAACAGAAATCAAAGGACACACCCATTCACAAAGAGCCAAGCCCCACAAAAGGGGCTGCATTTCTAAAGGCCTTTGTTCTTAGAAAGAAAGGGAGGGGTTAGAGTAGTCAGTGGGAACTCTTCCCAAGGGATGGAGACTTACACCATCTTGAATCCCTATGCCGCTTTTCTCTTTCCTGTCCCGTCCAATCTCTCTGGCAAAGCACTTCGGGTGTGACATCAGAAGGGACACATCTGCTCATTTCAAGCGCAGGGATTGGAACCCTAAATCAGGCTAGCTTTAGTCCAATCACCTCGAGACTTTTGCATAGAAAAACAGGGATGACCCACCATATTCTGGAATCATCTTGAAGCATTTTCGGATTGTCATTTGACAAGATTTGAGGTGAAGGCAAGCGTTCCAAGGCAGCGGAGAGTTCTGCCTCCTAACTGTACCCAGGGACCATTGAGGGTGATCTGCAGGTGGAATAGGACCTAGCTCTCTGCCAGCCACAGCAGTACATGGACCTCACCCTGTAGTTGTGTGCCAGCCCCATCAGTGTTTGGGAGTCTGAGTCCCTAGAGTAGGACTCACATCAGCCTAAGAAGTCACCTGCTGCTGGAGAAAGACCACCTCTCTGCCAGCCACAATGGTACTCAGGATCTCAACATGATTAAGGACCCCTGCAGTTGTGTGCCAGCCACCCCTGTATTTGGGTGTCCCTAAACCCCTAGATTGGTACTCACAGCTCCCTAAAAGCCAAGACAACCAGGATCCTAGTGATTTTCTGCTGTTGAACTGCATGTTTCAAGAACTGTTCAACACATTTGAGCCAGCACGACACTCCATTACAGCCTGTTGCTCTCTCTTGATCTTCGCACAGGGCCAAGAAGCCTGGTTCAGCATTTTCGGTCTATTTTTGGTTAGGTCACTTATAACACTTTTTGCTCAGAAGTACATATACTTTTTCAAGAAAATGTTTGCTTTTGCTTGCATTTCACCCCTGCTTCATTACCCAGAGTACTGCATCTATTTCTGCATCTATTTCTTTGTTTATTCTTTGTTCTTTCCTCAAAGGTGGGTTTTGTGTATTGTTTTGTTTCTAGTTGAAGTTTTTCTCTTCGAAGCATACCGGTTGTGATTAAAGCATTTAGATGTCTTTGGGTTGGTATTGCCATGGTGGAACCATGTGTATCCGGTCTCCTTTAGAGGTTTTTGATCAACCCCCCTTGTCAGCCATAATTGGCTCTTCAGGCTCTCCCAACTGTGCTGATTGCACTGCAAAGTGCCCCTTTTGACTCACTGACAGAGGCTTCTATTTGCATGCTCACTCTCAACATGGTAGTTCTGCTGGCTATTACTTCAGTAATGAGGCATGGAGATCTTAACTCATTGTTCTTTTCTGAGCCATAAACTCTATGGCAAGACCGGAGGCGAGCATTATGCTTCAACTTCCTTTATTCTACTCCTCATGGTAGATTTAAAACTTCATTTTCTTTTTTCAAAAAAACAAAAATCACAACAAATCAAACTAAACTACACATCCCAGAAACACTTGGGTCCTTGGTAGTCCTCAAATCCATTTCCTCTCCCTGGCCCACACTAGTCACTTCCTGCCGATCTACCTTCCTCTTTCTTTTATGCTCTTCATAAGCTAAGTACCTCATTTCATTAGCTCCAACACCAGGAGCCGATTATTAATATTTCAACACCTATTGTGTGCGAAACATGATGAATGTATGCTCAGAGAAAGTGTCTGTATAGCAGTGCTCTAATAGAATGTTCTGTTAGTTGCTGCGTGACGCGTGTCATGCTATTTAAAGATTCCGATGCGCCACAGTGTTATGGGTGTTTCGTTGCACGGGAGCAAAGTTGTGCATAACGTTTCAATGACAAGAACGGAGCGCTCGTGCAGGTGTGTTGAAGATTTAATTGCATGGAGTGAATCTACTCCGACGTGGCATAAAGAGAGCGCAGCGGCCAGCCTCCATAATAACGGATTTGAAGCGAGTGCTGCTACCATCCTCCAAAATAACAACTGAGCTACAGTGAGGCTACCGCT
The DNA here is from genome assembly GCA_002915635.3 of Ambystoma mexicanum. Taxonomy (NCBI): domain Eukaryota; kingdom Metazoa; phylum Chordata; class Amphibia; order Caudata; family Ambystomatidae; genus Ambystoma; species Ambystoma mexicanum. The sequence continues at coordinate 813,624,844 of CM010928.2, forward strand.
CTCACAGAGATATCTGCTGACAACTGTGAAATGGATTGGGAGCGCGAGTAGCACTCGCTAGAGCCTATGAGCTGCAGGCTAAGGACAGTAAGAGCAGCACGCCAACCAACATTCAAGGAGGTGCTTCTAGCACTGTGCCCCGACCCAGAGGCCCTCACATTTCATCTCCATATGAGGAGCAGTCATTCCCAAGCTATTATTGGGAGCTAAGTTGGCCCATGTTGCAATATTCCCTCTGGCTCTCCATCACCCCAGGTCAGAGGACGTGCCATTCAGCCTGCCTTGTTCAGACGGCGACCAGGCACAGTTGAGATAGTGTGGTGGCTCAAGATGGAGTCATATCTGGAGTGAGGGGAGCCAGGACCAGGTTATCTCAGATGAAGATTCAGATCTGACTCTCACTTTCAAAGGAGTGTTGGCAGATTCCCTGATAGATGTTGTAGCACTAGGGCTGCGTTCACTTCAAGAGAGACTAGAAGAACTTGAGTGCTTGATTGTGGATGGCCTTAAGAACAAGAGTCCAGATGTGGATGACAGCACATCCTCTAACCAACCTCATAGAGAGGAGGTTAAAAAGGGGAGAGAACAGACCCATAAGAGGAAGGCCACTTCAACTCCCCCGGGTCCACTGAAGGAGGGAAAAAGAAAGCCTCCTGAGGCTGTTAATGCATTCGAGAAGCTTAAAGGAGCTTTCATAAAATGATCAACCATGCAGAGCCTCCAACCCTCTTCCCCTGGGGTGCAAAATATAGGGGGCGATGATGACTCTTCGCCAGAGTCCAACTTGTCAGACTCCAGATCCACTCTCAGATTGAAAGGTGGGAGGTGAAAAGCTAAAGAGAAGAGGAGCTGATGGATATGTTTGATCCCAAATATATTGTGTATCCCAGATCCAATGACTGGCTGCCATCACTGAGAGTGGCCTCTTGCATGACCCGAAGACTGCGTAAGCCAATTGAAAAGGAAGTGAGATACCAATTGCTTTCAGAGTGCCCCAGGCCTAACTTTCCAGGGAAGGTGGCAGAGACACAGGATCTTGTCCCCAAGATCATTAGAGAGAGAGCGGTTAGCCAGCAAGGGCGCGATCAATTGCCTAGAGTTGCTCGGAGACTCTTTTGCAGTGAAGGCGTTCGTAAGGGACATAGCGGAGTGTTCTGTTCTTCTCTGTATGGACAACATCTCAGCAGTGCGCTACATCAATCGCCTGAGAGAAACCAGGTCGAGGGTGCTGGTGGAGTTGATGAAGCACTTCTGGCATTACTGCCTAGACTGAAGATCTCAGTGACGGCGGAATATCTTCTGGGAGTGTAGAATGTAGTGGCAGATTGGACCTCCTCTGACGAGGTCGGAATAGTTCCCTCTGCTGGCATGCAGGTAGCAGGGGAAAATGGAGTCTGCCAGGCATTTCAAGACCAGCTGCCAACTTTATCAAAAAGTATTTTGCGGAGGCCACCAGGGGGCGCAGGCAGGATGGACGCCTGAGCTTCGAGCTCCGCACCCAGCCCCAGGTAAACTGCGGTCCACCAGCGGAACGAGGGTCCCATGAACCACGCGAACCCCACCAAGAGGAGTGGGAACCTGTAGCCCCCACCTGGACCCAACTCCGGTCCCGATCTGACGCTCCTACGCGGAGCTTTACGGGCCGAGGCGATACCAGCGACCCCTCCCCCACAGCCTGGTGCGAAGCAACGTAGGAGGCAACGAGGGAGGGCGCGGCGGCCGCACACACACAGGCTGTGCCGCGCACGGGTGGGCCTGGGGCTGTGGGCCCGTGGCGCCCCCCCCGGACACTTAACGCGGCCTACCGCGGGCCATCGCACGACCCAGGGGCCCGATCCGAGGAAGGCCATCCGCCCGCCCAGGGAGCTGCGACATCGTAGGGGGCCGACGCGGGAGCGCGCCCCCCCCTCCCATCGCCGGCACACACCAAAGCAGCCCGCGGCGCCCTGGGGCTCCACGCCTGGCGCTCCTGACACTCGAGGCGGGGCACCCGGGACGCCGCCGATGCGGCTGTCATAGGGGGCCCGGACCCCCCGGCCCGTCCCACGGCCCCAGGGCCCGGCCCGGAGAGGGCCATCTTCCCGCCCTTGGAGCAACGACACTGCAGGGGGGCCGACGCGGGAGCGCGCCCCCCCCTCCCATCGCAGCACACACCAAGGCGGCCTGCGGCGCCCTGGGGCTCCACGCCTGGCGCTCCTGACACTCGAGGCGGGGCGGCCGGGGTACCGTGGGCACGCTCCGCCATAGGGAGGCCCGGGCCCACCTGCCCATTCCACGGCCCCAGGGTCCGACCCGAAGAGAGCCATCCATCTGCCCACGGAGCATCGACATCGCCTGGGGGCCGACGCGGGAGCGCGCCCCCCCAACACACTCCCCCTCCTCCCGCTCTTACCTGAGGAAAGTGCCATGGGACACCTGCAACCTCGCGACGAGGACCCTCCCCACTGCGGCGAGGTTTGGGGGAACAAAGTGAGGCAAGCATAGAGGGCAAGGACCCCTGCTCAGCACCCCTACGACCCCCCTCCACTGGAAGGGCTCTTGGAGTAAACGGGGTACCAAAGGGAACGTTATGCACACTTGAAACATTGCTTGAGTTGGGTCCCCAGATACCCCTACCTACAACAACTTGGGAACTCCCCCAGCTGAGATACCTGGAGATCGCCACCACAGGACTAACTAACGGAGCCAAACAGGGTAGTCACGCTCCGAGCTGCCGACGCCCTCGGGGGACGCACCCCCTTTCCACCCTGCACCCCAACTGACCCAGACACGGTTGACAACCAGGCGGTGCCCGCTAATAAGTAACCGACACGATCCTTCCATGAGCTGGAAAGAAAACCTGCTGAAATACCAATTTGTTGCCAACGAGAGTGTCATGGCGACCGGGGGCCCCGCTACCCCACCCCCAGACCTAGGGGCCATCCAGAACAATATCCAGATGATTCTAGAGGAGATACGCGGGATGAGGACTGACATGGGTGCCAAATTGGCTAACCTCACGACCAAAGTCACCACCCTAGAGGACCGAATGGAGGGAGTCGAAAACAATCAACTCTCTGTAACACTCCTTGAAACCCAAATGGATATTAGACTCCAAGACATGGAAAGACGAGAGGAAGAACTCTGGCTTAAGGTCGACGACATGGAGAACAGGGAGAGAAGGAACAATCTGTGCATTTTTGGCCTGGTGGAGTCCGAGGGTGAATCCACACAAGGACTCGAGGGCAAAGTGCACGACATTGTGAGGATCGCCCTGGGAACAGAGGCTGCGGGCACGATCAACTTTGACAGGGTGCAACCGGGTGGGGGGGGGCAGAGGCCCGCGCTCGGTCTTGGTCCGGCTACATTATTATAAAGACAAGGCCAAAATTCTAGAGAAAGCGAGAAACCTCGGCAACATACAATACGGCGACTCAAGGGTGTCCATCTTTCAAGATCTGTCGGCCCTCACCCTGTCAATGAGGAGGAAATGTGGCACCCTCACAAGATGGCTTCAGGGAAAAGGGGTTCGATACCGCTGGGGACATCCCTTCTACTTGGAATTTGAATGGCTAGGGGAGAAGCACCACCTGGTGTCGGAGGAGGATATTCGGAGGGCCACAGACGACCTGGTTGGCGACCAGGCGGGCCACTCAGGCGCCCAGGATGGAGGAGCCCGAGACCCCCCCAGGGGTCCTGACAGATTGGTGAACCACAACGGCAAATCCAAGGTCAAGGGGGCCCGGAAGCTCCGGAAAACTAGACATCCGTCGACAAACTCTGAATACCACTCAAAGTCATGATAACACCGTTCGATCGGAGGTGGAGGATATCACAAGGTGAGCATTGACTCGGGGTCCAGGCACTGGAGGTCCTGGGTCCACGAGGTGCCATAACTGGACGCCGCGTTGGCGCTACGGCTGGCCCGCCGGACTACAGGGCGGGCGAAAGTTTGTTAAAAAGTTAACTGTTTGGTTGAGTTAGCCCACACACGAGGCCCAAGTTAATGGTTGGTGGGCTGGAGTGGGGGCTCATTGTTCCGGAATTTTATCTCGGACACTTGTACCGAGGTTCTGACGGGGCCGATCTATATTGATTTTGAGAATTGGGATTCCCCAACACATGAAAATCCCGGGCCTGGGTTAGAGTCCTTGGTGGTTCGTTGACCAACCCCAACGTATGCTGGGAAAGTGGACGAACGCCTTATATTTCAGGGGAAAGGTGGGAGGGGGGAGGAAACAGGGAGGGGGGCTTGGAATAGGGGGGAGGGGGAAGAATGGTCAACAGGGCAGACAGAGGGGTAAAGGGGGAAAGTCAGTTCAAATCACAGAAACCTGCTTGGCGGCGGGCTCTGAAATTCAGATACTATGAGGGGTCCAAAGTGCACAACCGAAAAGACGATAATGATTGAAGGGAAGATAGGCACGTTGAATGTCAACGGCCTTAACTCTCAAAATAAGAGTTCCCTTACGAGCAATGTGTTCCGCAAACAACATCTAACAGTCCTATTCCTACAGGAAACACATTATAAATGAGGGAGAGAGTCCAGAATCAAAGGGAAGGATATTGGCTGCAACTTCTGGGCATCACACGCGACCTCAAAGAAGGAGGGGGTGGGCATTCTCCTGGGAAGGGCACTCCAACTCACAGGGGTAGAAACCAAGAGAGGATTTGGAGGTCGATTTTTAGGTGTCAAAGGGTTTTGCGAGGGACAGCGCGTCACTCTCGCCACCGTATATGCACCCAACTCGGGTCAGGTAGAGTTCCTCACGCGGATCTTCAGTGTCATAGATGAGTGGGCGGAGGGGGCCATGATACTTGGCGGGGACTTCAATCTCATAGCTGACCCCCAACTGGACTGGTGGTCCGCCAGGGGAGGGACACCCAAGGGGATCACTAAGGACAACCTGGCCTTGCAAACCCTCCTGAGGGATCACTACTGGGTAGACACCTGGCGCAAAGCATACCCGGGCCAAGGCGGTTACACCTTCTTCTCTCCCCCACACTGCACCTACAGTAGAATCGACCTCCTGCTGACCTCAGAGGAGGGGGTCGGGGTGGTAACCCAACCAAGGGTCGAGGCCATAACGTGGTCGGACCACGAATTGCTCGTGGCTAACTGGTCACTGCCCATTGCCCCGAGATCATCCCGATGGCGGTGCAATGACACGCTCCTTAGGGACCCTGTATTCCGTGACTTTATGAAACAAGAAATGCTGGCCTACTTTGAGACAAACGACACCGGGGAGACTGACATGTCCATGGTATGGGAAGCGGGGAAAGCCACTTTTAGGGGTCTCCTCATAGCAGAGGGCTCGAGGCGCAAAAGGGAGAGGGGCCTGATCGAGAGCAAACTCCGTGCGGAGTTGAAGGTCTTGCGGACCAGATTGGGCGCCCCGGGGGTTGACCGGGATGCACTCCTGGACGAGATGCAGGGCAAAAGACAGGAGCTCCATACAGTTCTCATAGGGGAGGTTGTCAAAAAATGCGGTACACCAAGCAGAGATACTATGAACGGGGCGACAGGGTAGGCACTCTATTGGCACAAAGGTCACGGGGGTGCAGAGTGGAAAGAGGGATTGCCCAGCTTGGTGATGAGGGAGGCAGAATTCATGGGGACCGGCAGAAAATAACGGAATGTTTTGCTGACTACTACAGCAAACTTTATTCCAGGCAAGTGGGCGAATCACAGGAGGATATTTCCTCCTACCTGGCAGAACATCCCCTCCCCAAGCTGACCGACGAAGACTTAGAGGCCCTTGAGGGGGAAATCTCAGAAGAAGAGGTGGAGGGAGCCATCAAAAGACTGAAGGCCGGAAAGGCACCAGGCCGAGACGGCTATACAGCAGATTTTTACAAACAGACCCAATCGATCCTAGTGAAACCCCTGGCTAAACTGTTCAACCAGATTAGGAGTCGGGACACAATCCCACCGACATTCCTGCAGGCCCTCATCACCGTCATACCCAAACCGGCAAGGACCCGACGGACTGTGGGTCTTACAGACCCATCTCACTTCTTAATTTGGACGCCAAGATTTTCGCTAGAATCTTGGCTTCCAGACGGAAAACTCCCTCCCACGCCTGATACACCCAGACCAGGCGGGATTCATCCTTAACAGACAGGGTTCCGATAATTTAAGGAAAACACTCCACATACTTGCCACAACTGAGGCCAGAAACGAGGGCACACTCTTATTGGCTCTCGACGTGGAGAAGGCCTTTGACAGAGTCAGTTGGGCCTTCATGAGGGAGGTTCTCACATCTATGGGGATGGGCTCAAGGTGGTTGGGATGGATATCTGCGCTTTACTCCTCCCCCTCGGCCAGAGTGGTGGCAAACGGAACGGAATCAAGAGAATTCCCCCTTGAACGTGGTACGAGGCAGGGATGCCCCCTATCCCCGTTAATCTATGCATTAGTAATGGAACCATGGGCAATCTCGGTCCGCAACGATATGGCCATCAGGGGAATACAGATGGGGGACATGCATTGCAAAATTTGCCTCTTCGCAGATGACGCCCTGCTCTATGTCACCAGACTGTCCCAAACAATCCCCCGGTTGCTACAGGGCCTCACACGATATGGGGAGCTATCGGGGTATAAAGTCAACCTGGACAAATCGGTGGCATTCATTGGTGGGAAGCTATCGGGCCCGGAGATGGCCTTTGTGGAGGGACTCCCCTTTAAAAGGAGTGAGGAGGGGTTCCGGTATCTGGGAGTCCAAATCACGCGCGACCTTGAAGACCTGTATATGGCCAACTTCCCCCCCCTCTGGCCAGCAATCAGGAGAGACATAGAAAGGTGGGCGGGAGTGGGTCTCTCGTGGATGGCACGCCTCAATCTCATAAAAATGGTGATTCTCCCAAAATTCCTGTTTCTCTTCCAGATGCTCCCGGTGCAGGTCCCTAGGGCCTTCTTTGAAGAAACGAAACGAGTCCTTCTTCATTTCCTCTGGCAGGGTAAAAAACACAGAATCTCGTACGAGGTATTGACCAGGGCTAAGGAGGACGGGGAAGTGGGTTACCCCGACCTGGGGACATACTACAGGGCATCCCAGTTGAGGATTCTGGTTGATCACTTCTCACCGGAAACGTAAAAACAGTGGGTAGCCATGGATAATAGGCCCCTTGCACCTGTCACAATAGAAGAATGGCTCTGGGTCCCAAGGAATAAGATCCCCAGAACCGTCCTGAACCATCCGATTCTGAAAGTACTGTGGTCCCTATGGACAGAGGGAGGCTACTACAGATGGCTCACAACATGGCCCTCCCCCTTAAGCTGCATTTGGGCCCCTCCTTTCCTGGCCAAAATAGCAGAACCAGCAGCATACCAGACATGGTTCGAGGCAGGCCTTAGCAGGACTGGCCATATATGGGTGGGGGGCTCTTTCCTACCCCTGAGTGACCTTGAGGAGGCCCTGGGAATAGGCAAGCTTTCCCCTTTCCGTTATGTTCAGCTCAAAGGTGTCCTCACTGAGCCATCTTGGGGCGATACCCTCAGGAGGGATCTCACAGACTTTGAAAAGCTTCTCCTAACCGCGAGGGGCTCCAAGGGGATAATAACCCGCCTCTATAAGCTCTTTCTGTTCTCTGTCCCCAGAGACCCGCCGCCAGCACGCACACAATGGGGTAGGGACCTAGGTGAGGAAATCGATGACGAAAGATGGACGGAGATGTGTGGACGGGCTAATCGATCTACGGCCTCCCTCCAGTATCGCCATCAGGCCCTCAAGATACTACACCGATGGCACTATCCCCCGCAGAGGATAGCTAGGATGAGGCCAGGATATGACCCAAACTGCTGGAAATGCAGGACAGAAAGAGGAGACTACCTTCACATGTGGTGGGGATGCCCAGTGGTCCAAACCTATTGGGACAAGGTACGGGCCTGGATCAAGGGGGTGGATGGGGTTGAGCGATCTTCCTGCCCTTGGCTCCTCCTCTTCGGAATTGACATTGGGGAAGGCCAAGAGGGCACTCAAGACCATATGCTTCAGGTTATGCTGGTAGCAGCCAGATGTTGCCTGGCACAGAAATGGAAAAATCCGGAAATGCCAGGGGAAAAAACCTGGGTAACCAAGGTACGGGCCATCTACGACATGGAGTTCCTCACACACCTGCTTGATGAGTCCAAATCCAGCATCGAGGAAATCTGGCTCCCCTTTTTTGACAAATACGGCCAAGCGGTCTAATGCTTAATGGTGGTGCCGAGGGACCCCCCCCCCCCAAGGGCATGGGGCCATGGCCCGCAGACCCGATTGTGAACTTTACCCAGTTGGTCCACACGACTTCGACGTGCCAAGCGCACAGTGCATTGACACTTCTGTTTTCTTAAGAGCCTGTTAAGCAAGCAATTAACCAACCTATGAACATTTGAACTGAAGGGGGGTGGAGGGAGGGGAAGGGAGGGAGGGAGAAGGGGTGTGTTGCGATTGGTTCCTTCTTGTTAACTCACATCAGCAAATGTAATGTAACTTCGTAATGCACAGATGAAACTTAATAAAATTGATTTTCAAAAAAAAAAAAAAAGTATTTTGCTCCTACTACCCTTAGGAGCTACGAAGCAACGTGGGGAAGATGGCGCCTATGGTGCAGCCAATGTGGTATTAATTCCCGTTTCGCATCCCCGTGAAAGGAGGCAAAGCATTTCAGACTGTGGGAGTGTACAGGTCTGCTATTTCAGCAGGCCACGAGCCAGTGGACGGAACCCCAGTAGGTGAGCATCCGGCAGTAGTGAGGCTGCTGCGTGGCGAGAACATTTGCACACCTCCTTTCTCTAGATACACACAGATGTGGGACATTAATGCGGTCTTACAGCTCTTTGTAGGTTGGCCACTAAACAGAGATCTATCTGATCAGCAGTTATCGGGTAAACTAGCTATGCTACCATGTTTAGTTTCCTGCAGGAGAGTGGCAGATGTGAAAACACTCAAAGTGCATAGGAAGATGTTCTCTCCTGAAGGGGTATGTTTCTCAATCGCTAAGAGAACAAAGTGCCCCACAGTGATCATTTTGTACCCCTATTTCCAGGAGCAGCTGAAATTCTGCGTTGCTAACTGTTTCAAGGAGTATGAGGTGAAGACGAGCGAAGTAAGGCTGCAGAGCGTATCGCAATTGCTCATTATGCGGATGAGGCCCTATAAAGCAGTAGCTGCAGTGACAATAGCTGGATGGGTACGGACAGTCATGAACCTAGCAGGTATAGATGTCTCCATTTTTGGAGCCCATTCAGTGAGGGGCACAATGGCTTCTAAAGCATTTGCAGCCGGAGCTAGAACTCAGGAGAGGATCTACATATCAAAGGTGGCTGATTGGTCCAGCAATGCTTCATTTAAGACCTTTTGTTTGATAGCAAGCATAGCAGCGCCTATTGTTCATAGCTTTGAACAAGCATAATGTTCAACTGCGGTCTTGACCTAGAATAGAGCGCAGGGAGTATTGATTCTATTAAAGACATGGAGTTGAGCATTATCCCGCCCTTTCGTGCAAGTACTAAAAGGATTACAATTGTGGTATTCACGGACCGCTGTTTTATTTTACTTTGCGCCCTGGTACCCTCCCTAAAGTGTGTTTTTTTGGTTTGGCAGGAGAGGACCAGAAAGCAAGCTGAGCACCCAGAAACAGAGGTGTCGAGAGGTTGAGGTTTGGTTTGACTGCCCGTGCCAAGACGCTTTGATCGGATTAGTTCCGGGGCAGACATGACAAGTGGACTGCAGGATTGTGTTTCCGTTTGGTTTGGAAGGCATCTAAAGAAAGTGGAAGGGACCTGGGCAGGAAGTGACAAGTATGGTCCAGGGAGAGGAAGTGGACTTGAGGATTACCAAGGACCCAGGTGTTGCTGGGATGTGTAGTTTAGTTTGATTTGTTGTGATTCTTTATGTTTTGAAAAAAAAGAAAAGAAAAATTAAGATGTCAATCTGCTGTGAGGCGTAGAATAAAGGAAGTTGAAGCATAATTCTTCCCTCAGTGTCTTTAATAGAATCAAACTCCCTGCGCTCTAGCAGGGGTAATCTTTATTATATTCACAGAAAGAGGTCCCACACAACATCCTCTGTATGCAGATCCCTTTCACTTTGCGTACAAGCTCATCTTTACATCGTTCATGTCCAGTGGCTCCTCACCTCAGACCCTGGATGCAGGAGAAGAGGTTCCTAATTATTTAAATCAAACCACCCTTTTTCCTTTTTGCAATTCCCTGTTATTATCTTTTGGTTCTGGCCATAAGGGTTAAAAAACACAATGGACCTCATCACGAGTTGGCCGGTAGCCCTTAAGTGCAGCGGTAACGGGAAACCGCCTAACACGTGATGAGGCTGTCGGTCTACTTGGAGCACCTGGGTGTCTCTCTCCACTATACATTAAATGTACATACAGTGATACATGGGTCCTTCTGCACAGTGGTTCTGCAACTGCCATTTTCACTTACACTAATGCATTTGCACATGGGCAGACAGTTGTGCCTGCGTACATTGTGCTTTTGCTCCTGTTACTTTTTGAGTAATCAATTGGAATAAAATGTGTGCTGCACGTAGTACAAATCTATATATGTGAAATGGTTCCTTTGTTCTTTTGTTTTTTGCAAGTATGCCATTTGCTTACTTTTCGTTTACAAGCTAGTGATATTTATATGCCTGGTGTGAGAGAGGTTAGGACTCTCCGAGAGCTATAACAGGTAGAGAGCATTAGAAGGACTCAGGTTTCAATCAACGGCTCCAGGATGTAGAAGGTTGCTCTTTTCGACTTATTACATCTTCCACTTGACTTTGTCTCCCCTCACTTCCATTATCATGTCGAGACCTACCCCAAAAATACACCCTAGATGGAGCCTGTCTTCCTCTGCAAAAACTAAATATTATTTATAAAGATTTAATAAACTTTTGAAGAAATAGCAAGGACCGACATCAAACTGGACTGTTACTTAACATTTTAAAATATGTGGTATGCTCCTATCGTAGTTTTTAAAATGTCTAATGGGGGAATGGGTGGGTCTTTCCAAAATTTTAAATAATGGCTAAAGCCCAGTGGGGGAAAAGGGAACTGCCTTACCCACACTACCCTTTATTTTACTTTGAACATACTGATACCATAGTAATTCATGTACAGACAAATTGTTGAAATTTTCTTTTAATAATGGTCCCTTTTCTAAAGACGTCCAAACCCCTTTAGGTGCCAGTGCATATATTGTAAAATAATACAATTTGCCACAGGACTAAAATGAGGAGGCATGGCTTCTTTGTAGGACCGACTGAAATTGTGTTCCTGGAGAGATGCCACAGTCTGCTCCTTCTGTGACTGGGGCCCGGCAGAGAATTTCCCTTGAAACGCAGAGCTGTCTTCCTATAGACCTACTTCATTATGACAAACAAACCTTACATTTTACTAAACCTAAAGCATGATAAATGATGACATTATTATTGTATGTTAGGAAAGGGAAATGGATGGAAAGATAGATAAATAATAGATCAAAGAAAAAAGGATGGGTTGTGCTTAACTGGACATGTTTGACGTGTGAGGTTAACATTAACATGACAAACCCATACACTGGGACTCTACAGCAGGTTTTAATTAATCTCTTGAACGACTGAAGTAGGGGTGATCATTTACAGCAGATTTGTCCATACATGAACGGCACACGTGATTGTATTCAACACATAGCTCATTTAAAGGAATGTCCTCAGAAGCCATTCATATATAAACTGATGTTTGACATTTTCTACAAAGTCCTAAGGAGCATGGACTGGACACGGAATACTTACCAGTACATGTGGGGGCTGTAGGCCAGGTTCTGCCGATGCAAGTTATTTCCTTCGATCCTATCAACGTATAGCCGGGATCACAAATGTAGGTCGCTTTATCATCATTGTAAAAGCTCGTTTTCATGGCAAGCTCCGAAACTCTGCCGTTCTTTGTACTGGGTGGCCGAGAACATGTTTCTTTTGCTGTATAATGAACACAGGAATTAATCAGCATATGCCCCCCATGATTTGGCAATGACATGTGTTATAGTTGCATTTGTTTAAGATAGGTGATAGTACTCCTACCTGAAAGACTATACAATAGAAACAATACACAACACAAAGCATTGCAATATTCAGGTGTTTTTTTATTAATGGTTAGAGTACCAGGTGATAGAGGAGACACCTCAATTGAGTTTTAACAAAATAGATGTACACAACATCATCTTCAAAAGACTTCTCAGGGTTATTGGCATGGATGGCACACCCCTTGATGGATCAAAAACATCCTACAATATCGCTCCTATGTTGTCAGTATAACAAAACGTTGAATTGTGAGTGATTGTTTGAATTTTAATTTCTAGTTAGAGGTCCAAAGGAAGGGCCACACTAGAGAAAAAAATGTGGAAATGGTAGCAGCACACAGTGGAATGTGAGATATAGGTCAAGAAGTGCTTGGGAGAAGAGAGTATGGGCCTCATTACAACTCCGACCGTAGCCGTGCCGGTAAAACCGGCAGGCTGCCGACAAAGTTGTGCTTTTATCTGGCGCCTGGCTTCACAGAAACACCGGGGATTACGACCCCGGTGTTCGTGGAAGTCAGGCGCTGGAAAAATGTTAATTTCCATTCCCTATGGGACTCAATGGGAATGGGGATGACAGAAGCACCTGCACAGCTAATAACGGTGCCAGTGCTTCCCGGAAAGGCTGCAGGTGGGTGCCATCCCACCCGCCAGGTCTGGCAGGTGGGACGGCAGCCACCCACAGACTCAGAGTGTGCCGGTCCAGTAACAACGGTGCCGGTAGGCTTACCGGCACCGTTGTTACAGGACCGGCATGCTCGTAATGAGTTCCTATGTGCTGGAGTGTGTACGGCAATGGAGTTTATTTATTTATGATTTATAAAGTGATATCTGCAACACAAAATTACGTTGTGGCAGCCAGAGTTAATCAAAATAAACAATAAACAGGCTAATACAAGTGATTAGTATGCATTAGGGAGCACATTAATAAACTAAATGGATAGACCACACAATTGAAGTATTTTCAGAATTGCAAATACCAAAGGAATTTGTACTCGAGCAGCCCTACAAATGCATACACTTTTACCCTGTCTTGAAGTCCAGCAGAGCGGCAATAAGGCTGAAAGCTGCAAAATTCCTATTAACTTTTGACAAATAAATCAGTGCAACAAATAAAGTCCCCACTCTGCAAAACATGATTAAGTTTATAAATTGAAAAGGTGTTAACCAAGAAGAGACTATTTGTGGACAACCACAGCAGTGGTGTGGGATTATAAATGTCAATATTCCACAAGATGGAATAAGATCATTCTGAGAGGTAGGAGGCAATGCAGTTGAGTGCTGAGGCGTAGATGTCTATCTTGGAGAGGGTGGAAAGGAGGGAGGAGTGGTGAACAGTACTGAAAGCAGGAGACAGATCAAGGAGTATGAGAATAGAGGAGCCATTACTGAGTACAGAGGTGACAATGTTCAATACATGTTACAGTGCTGTCTTCTTGGAGAGCCTTTTGCAAAATCTAGATTGGAGGGGGTTGCTAAACCCTTGAACTCCACATATTTAGTTATCTGATTGAACATAACTGTTAGGGACTTTTTCTAAAATCCCACTACCAGTTGGACCTAGGGTCTCACTCTTCTTGGCAATACATATCTCCACTTCTATTACAGGCCTGTACCACACAAGGTAAGGTAGCAATGGCTGAGCAGTCAGGCCTATTTTAGGAGGGAGAGTGGGCTGTAGGGAGGTACAATGAACTTCAGCACACGGTCCAAAGAAACACTTACACCCACTGTTATATGTACAAGTAATGGTTTATTCTATATATACACATAAGTGAAGAGACTTCTTCAGAAAGGTAAGTACTATTCCAGTTAGCAAACACAAAGTGAAAACCAATACAATACTTTGGGTAAGTAAACCACAGTATAAAAGACATATAGAATGGCTTTATGCAGTTCAAGGTAACTAAGAACAACTTAATAGTACACTTTGTAACATTACTTACATTGTTACAGAACTAACACAGCAGGTAAGTACTTTGCAACACTTGTTTTTTTTTTTACAGTAGCCTATTGCGTTAGCAGTCCTTCCCTAAATAGACATGAGTTGCCCCAGAGGCAGAAGGGGAGACCAGTGGTCCAGATGTCAGCTGTAGACAGAACAGGAGCAGGAACAACTGAAGAAAAGTCAGAGTTCCAGAGAATATCTTTGGTAACAAGTAAGTACAATGCGTTGAAGTGGGTAAAAGGGTTCTGGGCGGTTAGCATGGGATCCCTGAAGGCTCAATAGCCTTAGGTCTGGACGAACGTGGTTGTTCAAACTCCCAAACCCACGAATGACACCCCAGCAACATAGGAGCAGCAAATCAACTCTAGCTATGTTTATTTTACCGTGAGTCAGAGTACCTCAGCAGTGAAGAAGGTGGAGCAGACGGACACCTACACGACACAGCAGCTAGAGGACCTGGTCACTGAATTCTTGGTCTGGAGAATGAAGAAGGGACACTGGAAGAGATTTCTCTGTAGCAGCCGAGAGGAAAGGCTCACAGCCAAGGATTCCTCTGAGCTTTGTGCAGTTCTGTGATTGTGGTGCCTTTTTCTAGGACACCAGATGAAGAACGGTTATCACTGGTTCGATTCGGGATCCCCAGCTCGGTCTGGCACTCGGTTCGGAAGGCTTAAAGTAGCAGAATCTTGCCTCAGGTAATCCAGCAGAAGCTCACCAAAGTTTCAGGCAGATTCAATTTTTGGGAGACATTGCACTGCACTTGAGTCAGAGGTATCAGAGTATTGACGGTTTGCAGCCCAGGAAGATTGCAGCTCATTGTTGGCTAGCTCGGATTGCAGGACGTCTCAAGGCTGATTGGTCCCACCAGCCCAAAGGAAGGAGTCGTCCTCTTCGGAGCTCCTCTGTTGAATAGAAGAAAGAGAAAGCACAGCAGTGGTTAATCAGCAGGCTCTGGCAGCCTGTCAGGAATTGAGGTGGGGTTGCTTCATTCCCGTCTCTCTATTCTCAACATGTGCTTACAAAAGCACGCGATTCATACACTCACTCACACGTACCATCTCGTAGCAAACCTATTAAGGAAGTTTTACTACCTTGCCGCACCAGATCCGTGAAAAGATATCCTTCCTTTCCTTTGCGATGGCAGTTGCCATGGAAATTGGGGCAGAGACACTGACTCCTACAGCGTCAGATGCACGTAATGGTCATGTGATCATTGCTTCTTAAACTCTTATTTGCTTAGCGTTCATTGCTTCTCATTATTTCCAAAGTGCGCTACGTTCGTACACTCAAGTTTCCTTTCTGTTCTTGACCTTTTTGAGGGACTTTTGTATCTTGTGTTCTCCCTATGCTTTCCATCCCCAACCTGACTCCCTGAACCTTGTTCTCCATTGTGTCCTGTCTCCCGATTCTTTGAACCCACCTCGCTTGTCAGCTAATTACCTGCTGCCGACCCAGACTTCGTTCAGGACTGACTTTTGCCTCACGTTTGTTATTGTTGAAGAAACGCCTGCTGCTGACCTAGACTTCGTTCAGGACTGCCTTTTGCCTCACGTTTGTTATTGTTGAAGAAACGCCTGCTGCTGACCCAGACTTCGTTCAGGACTGCCTTTTGCCTCACGTTTGTTATTGTTGAAGAAACGCCAGTTGCCGGCCCAGACTTCATTCAGGATTGCCCCCTGTCTCACGTCTGGTCATTGTTCACCACAAGCCCGCTGCCGACCTGGAATTCATTGGACTGCTGATTCTTCTTTGGACCCACTCAGCTGCAAGTGCTACCCCGTAAGACCGCTGGTACCATCCTCCTTGCCTCACCCCGGTACGGACTAGACAATGCCTGCGTACCATTGTTGGGGAAGAGGCGGAGCGTCCTCGTTCCGTCGGGTACTCTTTTGGGACTTCCTCACCCCTAGGCGTTCGCATGCCGGCAGGAATAGCCCCGTCCACCTCAGTACCTTACGGTCTTACATGTAGCACTTGTCCTATCTTTGATTACCACATGATCAGCCCATGGTAAGAAGTGTCTGTCCATTATTTTTGATTTTCTATCTCTAACTGACCTATTTACGTACCAAGGATTCTTTATATCCTTCTCAATTGTCACAGATATCCCCAGAGCTTCCTTTGATTTGATGTTGTTTACAAGCTGTGTCACCTTGGGATGTTAAGCATCTACACTAAGGTAGTAGATTATCTGTCCTCCCTATCTGTTTTTGATAGTAGGAAAGGGTTGTTGCTAATACCTCTTTTCCTTTCCGGTTTAGGGAATCTTCTGCCACACGTTTGGATCCATTCTTCCAAACAATTGACCCCTGGTGCTAGTTTTTTCATATCCAGACACAGGGTTACATTGTAGGGTAGAATTCTTCTTCTACACTACGTGGGCAATTTTGACCAGGCATTCCTGACACAGCCGCTTGGAAGTGGCTAAGGACATCTTCTCCTCTTCTTTCTCTTCGAGTCTTGTTCCAGTGGTCTACTCATCTTTGTGCACCAGGAATCCAACCTCTTATCCAGAAACCCAGCCAATCAGTATTTTTGCTACATTCAAAATCTGGGGGGTGGCTATCCTTACAGGACAGCCAGCCTCCCAGTTGGAACTGGTTCGAGGCAGGCATGCCAGAAGACAAAGACCAGCAGGGTTTCGGGATCCTGGGCTGCTTCCTGTTCTCAAAGTAACTCGGATGCCTGAGCTGGCTTCTCTATGGCAACCCACAGAAGACGAAAGTCAAACAAAGGCCTCGTCCACCATAAATGGTAGAAGAAGGCCCAAGAAAGGACAAGCTAATGAGAAATTGCGAGAAAAGAATACAGGAACGATTTTAGAAAAATGGTGTCCGGTGTGTCCCTTACTGCAGCTGTGGAAACAGCCTGCAATGTAAGTTTCACAAAAATATGGTAGAATTACATTCTTTGCCACAAGCCGTTCAGGTAAGCTTGTCAGTGTAACAACAATGTTACAGGAGCAGTGAGAAAGGGGATACACTGTAACCCCTCAGCACTCCACTGAAGGTAGTGTGTGCTGATCTCACAATATAAAATATAGGGAAGATAAAAAGTATCCCCCTACCCTGTGGAACATATGTTCTTACAAGGAAAATAAAATAAAATAAAAAGGGAAGCCCAAGGGGCTCCCAGCAACACTGCACTGAAAGCTGCTGTGTGCTGCAATAGTACATTTGCAGATGCCTAAAACGTTGTAGGAAAACATAACTCCACAAATAAAGTATGGAGTGTCACATAAATTACTTCTATAGCCATGGTAAAAGAAATGTTGAGTGTGGCAAAAATGTCCCACTCACCTACGAACATAGACAAAAAATCCACAAGCCCAGCAAAAAGTGCTGGGGGACTCACAGGTGAAGGAAATTTGGCATAGAAATGTAAAATCTACCTAACAATAACCCATTCCAAAATTCTGGAGTAGTGTGGAAGGAGAGATACAGGTTGATAGTTGGCAGTGTTGTTGGGGTCAGTGTTGGGTTCAGTGGCATGTGTTTTGGGAATAGATTGGACTATTGCTGCTATAACAGACAGGAAGATCCCTGTTCTAAGAGAGATGTTAAAGAGACATATACATGAAGAGTGGCAATGACAGGTGAGTATTAGGTGTAAATGGGTTAACAGGAGAACAGGACAGGGTGGCTGCATCCGGCGGATGGGAGCCACATCAAAAGGTGAGTTTGGGGAGAAAAACTTAAATACTGAAGTAATACGGGCAAATGGGTGGAGCAAAAAAGGATGAAGAGTAAAGAGGGCAGTCAGGATGGCCGCAAAGTCTAAGGTTTTAACAGAGAAGCAACATGAAAAGCCATTAGTAAGTAAGAGAGAAGTAGATTAAGCACCAGTATCAATCGGCAGCATGACCTGGCGGGATAGAGCCGAGTTTTCAGAGAATGGGACCACACTGACCCAATCTTCATGGAAACTGCTGGCAAGATTGAAGAGCATGACAACAAATTATTCTACCTCAATAAGTCCTGGTTCACTTCTTACAATATAGACACTCTAAATGCTTTGCAGGTCTTCAGGGTCATTGTAAATGATTAACTAAAGAAATATGGATTCTAGCGTAGCCTTATTTTTCCTGCTTCCATCATTACCACTATGATTGCTATCAGGACATGGATGTCAACACCTACCTCACCAGTCTAACTATGTACAGGGTCTCTGTGGACACCTACTTTTCTGCAAAGAGTGATCTGACTTAATTTCAAACACCCACTCTATCTCTAAACATATTCCAGGTCTCAGGGAATTCAAACCCTGGTAGGACAAACCCTAAGAACAAAGTCACGACCCTTTTTCACAAAACTGTGATGCCATGGTCCTCGAACCTGTCTCTCCTCACACACCCACATTAGTGGGCATACCATAGATGTCTTTTATCAATTCACCTGTCACTTTACAACATTATCACCAAGGCACTACTTTAAACAGGTCACTCTCTTCTGACAGCCCACCTGGCCAAACAGGGAAGATGGCTGCCTCCTTTATCCTCGCCTGAAGTTGCGTTCCTTTGTGCAGGTCAATGAAAAGATTATCCAGGGATGCCTTTGCTTCCATCTTCTTTCTTAGTATGGACCTTTTTAAACACATTGGATGTACTTGTTTCCATAGTCATGAAGAAGAACCCTTCCCCCGAGAAACGTTATAGTTGATTTGACTCAGACCTCCTTTTCAAGGAGATGGACTACAGTAAGTAAACACTGCCACAAATTCAAGTCTAGAAAGGACATGCTAGTTTGAGCATACCACATGAGAGGCTACTCGTGCACTACCAAGCACAAGATAAAGGCCCTCTTGCACAACTGAATTGACCTGAAGACTAATCCATCTTTGGAAATGTCTAGGATCCACGGGAAGAAACATGCGCTGATGCATGCTCTGGCTTACCTGTCAGCTCACAATTCCTTGCGAACAGCATGTATTCCTTCATGGAAATGCTTACATCAGTCGAGACAACCATTGCTAGCCATGCAAAATCCAGTACCTCTTCCTCCCAGGTATACAAGCTGGCCCTGCATCCTCCTTGTATTTCTTCAGACTGGTAATTCCAGCAGATCCGATGAATATGGTACAAATTGTGAAGTCATGTGCTGACCAGGTTTGGCCTTGCCGGGCCAGCACAATAAAAGACAATATTGACATCCATCACATTCCTTGGCTGCCTCTGCAATGGCTCGTCCCATTCTAGTGGTTTTCCTCAAGAGCTAAAAAGGACTTCAACCTTTCATCCCATTAAAAATAATTCTGATAACCTTACAAACTACTGCTCTGCTAACTACTGCCCTCTTGCCATTAACCCATGCATTGGCAAAGTCACTGAGAAGATGGCAATTTCCAACTCCCTGGTTTCAGTGAAGATATGGCCTGTTTCATGACCACCAATCAGATATCCAGCCCTCTAGAGGAAGGAAGTCAGCCCTCCTGTATATGAGAGTTGAGCTCAATTAGTCCATAAACAGTAATTGTCATGCCAGCTTCACCTTCCGAGACTTTTCCACGGATCCCAGTACTGTCAACTATGCCACTCTGGTTGACCATCTAGAAAACTACATTTGCATCTAAGACATAGCCCAGAGTTGTATATCTTCCTACCTCCTGGACAGAGGAACCCAGGTCAGGTCTTACTCTTTCTCTGCCTGCTATCTGTAAATGTGGGTTGAACCAATGTTACACCCTCTCCCCTTGACCCTTTAAAACTTGCCTCTCACAACTAGCTGATCAAATCCCTAGCTTCTTTCAGACCTATGTCAATCAAAGACAAATTGTCTTCAGGATGGGAGTCGACTCATCTCTAACTCAAGGTCTGAATACCTCTTGATTCCCTTCTGTCCAATCCTGGATGTTTGGTGTCTGAACACAGCCAAGACTGAAATGATTTACTTGAGCTCTACAATACCTACTTCCTTACTGATTCCCTGGCCTTCCTCTATGGGCACCCCACCAATGCTCGTTCCTATGGCCAGATGCATAGGGGTCATCTTTGTCAGCTCACTCTCCATTCCTTATCTAGAGCTATCCAAGAAATCTTCTTAACCCCTTAAGTGCCAAGGGCGAGGTATCTCATCCTTGACATTACGTACGCAGTGCCAAGGACGATATAGCTCGTCCTTTTTGGCACGTTGTTTTGAGCGATCCCTGCAAGCAGGGATCGCTCAAAACTGTAATCCAACCCCCGGGCTATGTAAGGGAGAGGTCCCCCCTCACTGCCAGGGGACTGGATTGCCTTCAGTTTCACGTCAGCATGCGTAAAGCACGCTGACGTGAAATTGAAAGTAATTTTCACCGCAGAAGCCATTTCGGGCTCCTGCGGTGAAAATAGAAGGTGAGTGCCCTTCTTTGTCCACCTCGAAGCCGGATATCGAGGCAGGTATCGTTGGAAAGGGGAGGTTCTCCACTTTCAAACGATACCCTTTGTGTGGCATTGCTGCTCACGGATCAGGCACAGGGCGCGCGATCCGTGAGCAGCAATGTCACAGGATCAACAAGGATCTGTTTGTGATGCGGGGGGAGGGGGGACTGCTTACTAGGTAAGCGGCCCCCTTCTCCCCGTGGCCCCAATGCATGGGACCACATTTATGGAGACCCCTGGAGGCAGATGGGTGACCTTCTGCCCCCAGGGGCGGGGGGGCGGGGGAATAAAATAAATAAATAGTACGGGAAGGGGCGAGGGGGTTGGGGACCACTAGGTCACCAGGGATATTTTTGGGGAAGGTGTCTTTGGAAAGGGGAGACTCTCCCCTTTCCAACGACACCCTGTTTGTAAGCATTGCTGTCCCTGGATTGGGTGCAAGGCGCTCGATCCAGGGGCAGCAATGACCACTAGAGACCAGGGATGTGTTACAGAGGGTGGATGGGGGGGCAGCTTACTAGGTAAGCGCCCCCTTGCCCCCGTGGCCCCAAAGCATGGGGCCACATGTCTGGAGAACCCTGGGGGCGGATGGGTGCCATCTGCCCCCAGGGGTGGGGGACAAAAAAATTTTAAAAAAATGTTGCAAAAGGAGAATGGGAAGGGGGGAGGTGGGTGGGAACCACTAGACACCATGGATTCTTTTGGTGAAGGTGTCATTGGAAAGGGGAGATTCTCCCCTTTCCAATGACACCCTGTTTGTAAGCATTGCTGCTCCTGGATTGGGCGCCGGGCTGCTCGATCCAGGGACAGCAATGGCCACTAGACACCAGGGATGTGTTACAAAGGGGGGTGTGGGGGGTGCAGCTTACTAGGTAAGCACCCCCCTCCCCCCATGGCCCCAAAGCTGGGGCCACATGTTTGGAGACCCCTGGGGGCGGATGGGTGCCCATCTGCTCCCAGGGGTGCGGGGTCTGCAGAAAGTGTGAAATTCACATGTCAAAACAGACTTGGGGTTACCTGTGTTTTAGGCTTTCCCCTTGGCGCCCAGGTAGGTGCACCCACACATGTGAGGTACCATTTTCATTGGGACACCTGTGGGAACGCGAGACAGTAGGCCATGTGTTGTTGGCGGCGTGTTTCGATGGGTGAGCCGAGTGAAATGTGCAGAAAATGCGTTTTTTCCCCCCATTTCAGACTTTGCAGGGGTGTCTGGGTAATAAATTCTGGGCCGATTTGCGCAAATCATACCTCTGCGGATTCCCACGGGTGTCCTCTTTTCGGAAATGCATGGGGTTCCCCATTTTCCTTGGTGGCTTGGACACCCAAGGACCATATCTGTATGGTGTGCTCGTCTAAAAAAAGTGTGAAATTCACATGTCAAAACAGACTTGGGGTTACCTGTGTTTTAGGCTTTCCCCTTGGGCCCAGGTAGGTGCACCCACACATGTGAGGTACTGATTTCAACGGCACACCTGTGGGAAGTTGGGATGGTAGGCCATGTGTTGTTGGCAGAGTGTTTCGAAGGGGTGAGTCGAGTGAAATGTGCAGAAAATGCGTTTTTTTTCCACATTTTGGAATTTGCAGGGGTGTCTGGGTAATAAATTCTGGGCCGATATGCACAAATCATACCTCTTCTGATTCCCACGGGTGTCCTCTTTTTGGAAATGCATGGGGTTCCCTGTTTTCCTTGGTGGCTTGGACACCCGAGGCCCATATCTGTATGGTGTGCCCGTCTGGAGAAAGTGTGAAATTCACTTGGGGTTACCTGTGTTTTAGGCTTTGCCCTTGGTGCCCAGGTAAGTGCACCCACACATGTGAGGTACCGTTTCCATCAGGACACCTTTGGGAACGCGGGAAGGTATAACATTTGTTGTGTTTGTGTGGTTTTCATAACGTTTTGACCCATTTGCTGGTGCCCTTTGTCACACAACCCTTTCATTTCCCAAATGTGCCTTACATTTAGTCGCTGCTTTAGGCACCATACACTTTTGTAACCTGCACAAGTCACCTACCCTTGAAAAGGTCTGCCTTTGCTCTTTCAAAAAAAGTACGCTTGCCGCTCCTCACTACATTGGTTTTCCTGATTTTCGCATGCTAAGTGCGTCTGTTCAGGCCGTAAGCATAAAACTCCTGTGTACCATGGTTCAGTGTTTGGCTTGTGGTATTGCTTGTTTTGTAAAACACTACAAAAAATGTGCGCTTTCCTAACTGCAAGAGTCGGAGGAATGTAGCGGAGCATGGCTTTTCTCAAAATTCATAGAAGCCATTGCCGTACCAAGCCAACCATGTCCACCACATACCTTTTTTTCGGTCATTTTCCCGCTTTTCCCCCAATCTATGGCATTTTTCCCTACCTACTTGTTGCCCGACCTACGCAAATCACCCCTTCCTAAACTTGGAATTTTGTCTACTTTTCAGAAATATATGCCTTTCTGTCCTCCAATTCGTCTTTCCTAACCTTTTCTTCCATTCTGTCCATGCATGTCCAATTGGCGAAAATGGCCAAAATCGCCCACCGCTCACAAAACGGTTGATAACCACATCAAAATATTTTTTTTCGTTCAACCTGTTTTTGAAAGGCAGGAAATTGGGGAATTCAGCACAGCAAACCATTTGTTCCTAGCTCTTACAAGGAGAAAACCACAGGCTTCTTACTTTCCCTTGAAAGGTGAAAGTTACCAGGGCTCTGGTCCTCACATGGGTATTCTATTGAAATAGTCTTTGTCTCTATTTCCCCAAATCTGTACTTCACCATACAAAACAGGGCAGTCAGAGTCACCCTTGGTATTAGTCTTAGTGAAAACATTGCTCCCACACTGAGTTATCAATTGGACCTATTACGGAATGGGGCCTGGCTACCTCCAATGTAATGTGCAAAGTTATTGAACGACCACACCCTTCAGATCCAGCTCATCCAGGTGACTTGTTGTCTGCTGGTCTAAGAGGAATACGTTTGTGGCAGGAACTTAGGTATCACTGGGGCCTGCTTGTGGAAAGTGTTAGTTAGACAGAATCCTATGCAGTTCCCTTAGGGAGCACTACAGAAGATTAAGACTACAGGCATATGCAATAAATCCCCTTTGGTATCAGTCTGTACCACAAAGATTTAGTTGGTCGCTGTGGCTAAGAAGTCAGACTTATCTCAAGAGGGAGATGAGCAGTATTCAGGGTTTAAACAATAGGTCTACAATATTATGGAACAAGGAAACACTGATCAAAGCTTTGTATCAAAAAGAATATATATATTTATTTTACACATTCTTAAGTTCACACACAAATCACTATCATTAAAGTAAGTTAAAACAGTCAGGAAAAGTATGCACAACTCCCTAATTAAATTGTAGACAAGTTTGAGCAAGAGTGAAAACTGAGCAAAATGGCACAGTGTAAACCAAGCAGAAATGGTACTCTATCAATTTCTTCAGAGGGAGGGAAAGGACAAGTCATGTAGGGTTAGACTTCTAAACACACCAGCAACACTTGCCAATTGGACTGTGAACAAGTTAGGCAAGGCAATACTTTAGTATAGGCAATACTTTGGTGAAAACCGAGCAAAATGGCACTTCAGCAATATAGAAAGGGGAAGGAAAGGTGGTTATAAGAGTTTAGGTGCACCAACACATTTCATAGTAATAAACAATCTAGAGAAGGCAGTTGTAACAGATTTAGGCAATCAAGAGGCTTGTGCCAGGATCAAACTGTTCTAGTAGCTGCAGTCAAGTCTTTGTTTAACGAGTTGAAAAAGGTGGTTGCAGATGTAAAAAGATAATGTTATATGAAAGGGGCGGCCAACCCAGAAGGTAAGTTAAGGATTTAAAACACCTTTAGCAGTACCCAACGAAACGGGAGGCCTGGTGGAACAATGTACCTTGAAAGTGGAAGAGGCTCCTGCGGTGGCAGTAGTTCCTGGCAGTTCCTGCAGTTCGGGAGATCCATTAGAGGAAGAGAGGCTCTGGTCGTGGAGGAAGGTTCCAGTTACTGCACTGCCATGGGATGAAACCAGGCGCGGTGATGCCAAGACGAATAAAAGGTACACTCCTTTAAATCATGGTTGTGGTGGACAGGTGCCTCGCTATCCGGTCTCCTAGTGCTTGGCACTGGTGATTCGACCAAGGCAGGTCCTGGAAGGCGATTGGTGAACTGGTTGGCCCCACCAGCTCAAGGGAAGAAGACTCTTGCAGGTGAAGATCTTCTCAAGTCGTTGGAGAAAAGTGGTGAGGATCTGCAGCAGGGCTACACTGATGGTTCAGTCGTTGCAGATGTCTTCAGCTTCTCTCCTCTTCTGGTTTCTTAGTTCCAGTGGCGACGTCTTATCCTCCAGTCCTCAGAGCCCTGCTTTTATGCAGAAAAAAACCCATTCATACAGCCTAGCTGTCACTCGCACAGTGGGGTGGCTTTGCTGCCGGGGTAACCCCCAAGCCTATCAGGGCAGAGTGCGACTTGGGTTGCCTAGGTAACCCTGTCCAGGGTGCCTATTCCCCCACCCACACATCCGGTCTACCCCAGACTCAGTGGTGCCGAAAGGAGGGCTTCTGTGCAGACGCCCGCCAAAAGGATCCCCGACCCGGGTTAGGATTTCAGAGAAAGACACGAGAAAGAAATATTAACAAAGATCTGGTAATAAAAACCTACCGGAGGAAAGTTATTATTAAAATAAACCGGCGGTATGTTAGAGTCTGTCAGTAAAAGTGGTAGCCTTGAACAATGGGAAAATCCCATAGGGAAATATTTGCGGTCGAATATTTATGGTAGTAACCACTGCCACCAGCCAGAAACTTTGGAGAGAGGGACTGGACGGTACCGTCTCGAAAATGAACACTAGGGAACAGCCATTAACCCTTTCCAGTACTGCCATAGTAAGATGGTTTGTACTGTTTTGTTCATAATTATTGACTAGTAAAGTCAATGGGGACTTTATATGCCCTGGGAGACAGTAGTCAGTCCCAGGGTATGGAGCCTATGTTTGGGGGTCGATAGGACACCCCTGTGTTACTGCACTGAGGGTGGTGTGTAACACAAACGTAAAAAGATGATACCTATGAGGGTGAGAAAAACCCCATAGACCATAAGCACACAAAAATAGCCTAAAACACACATCAGCAACATGTCTAAGAGTGGGAAAAAGAGTCTCACTCTTAGCAGTAGAAAAAAATAAACCCTTCAAATCCAGCAAAGCTGCTGGGGGACTCTATAGGTAAGGGAATTTAGCCTTAGAAGAGAATTCTCCCTAACAGAAATCATCTCCCTTCTGACCTCCATCACAAAAAAAGCCACATTTACTTCAATAAGGACATTTGTCTCTCCTCTTGAGGGAAGACGTTGACCCATATGTTGTATTTCCGACTTAACCTGTTTGTCATGCCTCTCATGGGTGGTCCCTGGTAAATTACACCTGGACCTGTGTCCTTATATTGGGCTCGGCTAAGGTCTATTTCCATAGCCATGGACCCTGCACTTACCTGTCATATTTTCTATTACCAGTTGTTTTGTGCCTTTGTTCTGAGAATTGTCTCTTGCATCACTCTGCAACTCTTACTGTGGTGCTCTATTTTGCCTATGAAGTCCTTGGGTGTCTACCTTCCTTGCACTTCCACTGTTTCCCTCCCTGTTGTAATGTTTTATCATTTGCCATGTTCCTCACAACACTTCCTTTCACCCTCCATTGGTACTTATCCGACCTGAATGCTAAAAGGCTGTGAAGGTTTTAGCTCTCCCTGTCCCCTCCCATCTAGTGTTGACATGAAAGGGTGTAGCCCTTATCTTCCCTGAGTGGATTCCTGCCTCTGTCACCCCTACGCAGACCTACTCCTCTTTTGAATGCCTCATCTGCCGGCTCTATGTCTCCCCAAGCCATTCCCTTACTGTGGCTACTATCTATCGGCCACCTAGTCAGATTTCTTCCTTACTCTTTGAGTGGGCTGACCTCTCCTCCTCACTCCTGGCCTCAACCACTCAACACATCCTTCTTGGAGACTTCAACATCCAGCTGGATGCCTCCTGTCCCCCCTATGGACTCTTTCGCGACCTCTGCGACTCTCTCACTCACCATTCTCCCCTCTGGCCTGACTCATTCTGCAGGGCACACTCTCGATGTTCTGATCTCCTCTGACCTTCCCCTCTCTGTCCCTCTCTCCACTCCTCTCTCATGGAGTGATCACTTTCTCCTATCCTCCCACCTCACCCTCCCTCACTGCCACCCACCTTCTCGGTCATCCGACCCATGAAGCACATGTCAGTTGAGGCTTTCGCCACCACCTTCTCGTCCCTCTTCCCCCATTGGCTGACTCTTACCCTGACACAGCCCTCTCCATGCTCCACTCTTCTATATCTGATACTCTTGATATCCTTGCCCCTGTCATGAGAATCTGCCTGAAGCCCAAAGCCAAGTGTAACTCCTGGTATGACTCCGATCTCGTCACCCTAAAACGCAAGTGCAGGGTGGCAGAGAGGAAATGGCATGCTTCATGTTCATCCTCTGACAAACTGGCCTGCCACCTGCTGCAAAGGCAATACCAGCTCTCCGTCCTCACCAAGAAGAGAGCTCATATCCAAACCTGCATCTCTGCAGCATCAAACAACTCGGCTGAACGCTTTAAAATCTGCAAGGAACTAGCCAATCCCGCTGCAGTCTCTACCTCTCCTGTTCCCTTCCCAGGCCCTCTGCACGGCATTGGCTTCTCACTTCATTTAAAAAACTCAGGACATCCTGTCCTCACTCTCCTCCTATCGCCTCCCTCCATCCATCCATCCCCTGCTCTTCCTCTGGCCCTTCTGCAGCCACGGCCCCTTCCCTCATTCTCTATCTTTCCCCTTTTCTCTTCTGACGAGGTTTCTAGACAAGTCCGATCTATGAAAGTCTTGTCGAAACTGGTTCACCCCTGTTCCTTGAAAACTATCAAGGACCACATCAACTCCCTGGCTCCTGCTCCGGATGATTTCTGCAATCACTCCTTTGCCACTGGAGTCTTCCCATCCCCCTTGAAGCACTCCCTTGTGCACCCCCTTCTTAAAAAACCCTCTGCCAACCCCTCCTGCCTGGGTAACTATCGCCCAATCTCTATCACTCCCTTCCTGGGCAAGCTCCTGGAGAAACTGATCATCTCCCAGATTAATCTCCACACTGAATCTGTTGGTTGTCTTCATAAATATCAGTCTGGCTTCAGAGCTGCTAGAGAGCA
The DNA here is from genome assembly GCA_002915635.3 of Ambystoma mexicanum. Lineage (NCBI taxonomy): Eukaryota > Metazoa > Chordata > Amphibia > Caudata > Ambystomatidae > Ambystoma > Ambystoma mexicanum. Next base: position 813,652,341 of record CM010928.2, read on the forward strand.
CGGAAATTGCTCTCCTGAACATCCGTGAAGACCTGCTCTCCAACCTTGACTCAACACCCCGTGTGTCCTCATCTTGCTTTATCTCTCTTCTGCCTTTGATACAGTCAACCATGCCATCCTGCTCACCCGTCTCCGTGATAACCAGGGTATCACTGGTCAGGTTCTGGTGTGGCTGACTTCTTTCCTTTCCGTCCGACCCTCCCAGGTCCAACTTGGGTCCTTCCTCTCCGATCTCTTTTTCTCTACCTGTGGTGTCCCCCAGGGATCTAACCTCTCTCCCTGGCTGTTCAACCAATACCTGGCACTCCTAGCCCACTGCATCGCCGCTCTCTGCCCCAATTTTCAGAGCTATGCAGATGATACCCAGCTCATTTTCAGGCTACCCTCGGCCTCCTACTCTCCTTCACTCATCTCTGACTGTCTGTCTGCTATCCAGGAGTGGTGTGCCACCAATGACCTCTGCCTTAATGCCGGCAAGACTGAGATTTTACTCATTGGCACACCCACTCCCTCCTTCCCTGCAGCTCTCTGGCCGGCCTCTCTTGGCCCTCTTCCTGTTCCCACCTGCAAGGCTAAAAACCTTGGGGTCATCTTCGACTCCACACTCTCCTTCTCTCCTCACATCGCTGACGTCTCTAAGAAGTCACACTACCAGCTACACCTCCTCAGATGTATACTTCCTTTCCTCCTCTTCCCCAGAAGCTCACCGTCTCCAGAGCCCTAGTTCTCTCTAGACTGGACTATTGTAACAGCCTCTATCTAAATCTGACTGCCTCTACTCTCCGCCCTCTGCAACTTATCTAGAACATGACTGCGAGACTTGTCCTTGGCCATTGTATCTCTCCAGGACTGAAATCTCTGCACTGGCTCCCAGTGGCTGCAAGGATTAAGTTCAAAACCCTCTGCATTGTCCACAAGGCTTTGTGGGGTCTGGGGCCGCAATACCTTCAACTCTCTCTTCCCAAATATCTTCCTTCTCGAACTCTTCGCTCATCCGCCTCCTACTCCCTCAAGGTCAGTCGTTTCGCCAAGCAACGAGTTGGTGGTAGATCTCTCTCGTCGGCAGGGGCCTCCCTCTGGAACAGCGTTCCTGCCTCCCTGAAACTTGAGGAGAACCATCTCTGGTTCCGGAAGCACCTCAAAACCTTCCTCTTTGCTTCTGTCTTCTCTCCCCCTCTCCCCTGCTGAATTCCTGGTTGAAACCACACTGGTTACCTGGCCACCCTTTCTGACCTTGGGCCCAGGCCCTGCCAATTGCACACCTGCACTGCCTCCCTGGCAACCCCCACACCTAGGGACTCTTGTTCTGTATCCCTACAGTCCCCCTACCAGCACTTGTGTCTGCTCTTACCTTGCACTACCACCATCTGGCCGTTCTATTATCTTATTTATTCTACTATCCCATGTACTGCACTTTCCCCTTTCCCTTCCCCCACGCACTTTTCCCTTTCCCCCTTTCCATGCACTTCTGCAATCTGAATGACACCTGGCCTAGTAAGATTGTTGTTTGTCTTCCCTCTGTTCCCCCTCCCTTGCCTCGTCGCACCTCGAAACACTTGTGTATATGCGCATTATAAATGCCATATCATATCATAAGCAACTGAAAGATGGCACCATACAATTCAGTTATTCGCATAGTTAGAATGCTCCCAATTTTTTTAATCTTTTAAAGACCCAATAATGGATACCTGGATGCATGCCTGAACCTGGTCGGAGCATCTGAAGAGATCATGACTGTGACATTCAGAAGTATAGTATTGGTCATTTCAGGAGACTCGGTCAACCTGAAGATTGTTAGCACTGTCTATAAATTGACTGGGAGTTCACTTTTATCAACATGTGTCTATTTGCTGAATAGTCACATCTTTTGAATTGTGGCACAAATAAACCTTCAACAAATAACTGCTGCTACATTTTACAACTTTTTTGTAAAGCACAGATCACTCAACAAAGAAGAACTGACAGTGAGGTCCTGTATAGTAGAGATATTAGGGAACTGTAAAGCTTTGCTCCAACCACTACCCAGCATTGGTGTAAAGCTTGTACAAGACAACTGTGGTTTTCCCGCTCACACTGAACTCTGTAGTCACAGTTAACTCTTTCCACCCTATTTCCAGCCAAATAATGCTCACCCATATCTTTTCTCAGTTCTAGGGGGAATTACTAACAGGTTTCTGTTATTACCTGCTCAGTATTTACCTAGTCGAAGTTAAATCATTGTTTTTGACAACCAGGCAAGTACATCCAGTTTATTGAACACAATAACGCTTTTATACCTCTTTCAAATGAGAGTGTAGGGATGGTAAGCCTACTTCAAAACGAATCATTGCTCGAGATGTACACATTGGCAATAGCAGGATGTTTTTCCAAAATTTGGCTTCAATGACATCCCAAAATTCACGTTGTCTATGTAATGATGTTTCCGTACCATACGTGAGTATTGGTACCACTTTCTGCTTATAAAAGAGTGCAATGTGTGTATAAGAGAATTTCGCAAATGTATGCGTTCATAACTTGGCTTGAACAGTTAGTGATTGCAGCTTCTGTTGGATTTCTATTTCACCGTCGTTATTTCTCATTGAATTTGTAATCGTCACTCCCAAGTACATGTGCATTATAACTTTTTCAAGTTTTTCTATTTCCAAATGCCATTGGAAAGATTTAGCGCTAGACTTAGATTTGGTTTTGCACACCAGGACTTGTGTTTTGGAAGTATTTATGACCATATTATTTGTTGATGCATAAACATCCAGAGTATTTAACATATTTTGCAGACCACTGGGTGTTTGTGAAAGAAGAATTAAGTCGTTGGTGTATACAAGATAGTTAATTGGATGCATACCTAATCTTGGGGATTCACAGATGGTATCTTGGAAAGCATATCTGATATCTAATATGAATAGGTTAAATAAAGTTGACGCCAAAATGCATCCCTGTTTGAGTCCTCTTTGTGTTTGAATATAAGATGACAATAGCCCATCCAATGTTAACCTCACTTGCATAAATGTGCTGGTATGCAAGAGCATAATCAAAGCTAAGAGTGAAGGAGGACAATTGTAATTACTTAGCTTCTGGTAGAGCAGTAGACGATCAATGGAGTCGAATGCAACTCTAAAGTCTACAAATGCCAAATAAAGACTTTCACCACGATTTGCATATTTTGATTTGATTAAATTAAGAATTATAATGTTTGGAATGATGCCAACTCCAGTTACAAACCCAGTTTGGAAGGGGTCGAGCAGATGCATATTGGTGGTCCACCGAGTAAGATCTTTTAAAAGGATGCACAAAAAGATTTTGCCCGGCGCATCCAATAATGCTATCGGTCGATAGCTGCTCGGGGCTTGTCGGTCTCCCTTTTTATATATTGGGACTGTTACAGAATGTCTCCAAGACTGGGGGATAGTTTGCGATTTGTTCACTAAGGAGAAAACATTGAAAAGAATTTGGACCCATAGAATAGGATTCTGTTTTAACACAAAGTTATAAAGACTGTCCGGGCCACACGCTCTCGAGCGGCTGATTGATTTAATGCAGAATTGTATATCAAGAAGATCGAATTTTAGATTAAATTTTGTGGGTAGAGTGAGTACATCAAGACTCACATTATTTACCGGATGAGCATAAAGGCTGGTAAAATGGAAGATCCAATAGCTTTCGGTTACACTGTTAGCTTGGATGATTCCTTGAGGCCCTTTATGAGTACCGTTTATGATGGCCCATGTTCTCGCTGTATTTTTAGATTGTATCAATTTTAGCATATTCAGACCATCTTCTTGATATAGAGTTGTATAGAGTATATCTGGTCTTAATCCTGGTGAGAGCAAGACCTCTTGTTTCCGGAGGTAGCTTTAAGGTGTCTCTTTTCTCAGCCCTAAACTTGTTTTTTCTTAATTTTATTCGTTATCGTAAGGCTGACTCGCATGTGTTGAGTTTCTAGGCTTACCAGCCAAAAAAAAAGGCATCTTTGTATAATATGTGGTATCTGAAGGAAAACCCTGGTCTATTAAAGATAGACAGTTCAACAAATAGTTATGATAGTTATGTCGATGTTGGTCTGAATATCATAGCCTATTACCTCTTGCATTCGTGGATAGGTTTGTTAGATGTGCAGCCCTCCCTACATTCCTAGGGACCAAGTTGGACATCCGTTTGGCAGTCAATTGTTCATGATCAAGATTAGGGGATTTCACAATACGAAACTCATCAACTGACGGAGAAAGGGAAGCACTTACATAAATGTAATCAATCAGAGCAGAGGAACCACTACGACGCCAAGTCGGTTGCCAGGCATGTCAGTAGAGCAGGAACCATTGAGCATCACCATATCATGAAACTTGATAAATTTGTTCCAAATTCCCAATCTAAAGGCAGATTTTGGTGTTATTTTACCCACACAATTCAAATTCAAATCACCTGCTATGATGGTATACATAACTGACTTATCCTGTGAGACTATAAGCATTAGATCATTAAGATCCTCAATGAATAGTGAGTCGGAAATGCCTGCAGGGTTCCAATACAAATTAATAAGAGTACATACATGCAACGAAGTTGTGATTTTAACCATTTGTATGAACCCTTTTGCATCGGCCCATTGTTCGGGGGCAACGCCCGGATTCATTTTGATAGCTGTAAGGAAGCCTGATGTCGGGCGACCATTCAACAACTTGGAGGCTGCATTCAGAAAAACATCATATCCATCTAAGAGAGGAGGATTTAATAGCCAAGTTTCTTGAAACAATATGAAATCATAATTCTTGAGGTCTTTAAAACTGTACATCAAATGCTTAAAACCTCTGGTATTCCAACTGACTAGTGCACAGCTGCCGGTTAATTTAGACTCTATTGGCTACTTTTGTGTCTGGGCTCTAGTGCATGAGCATTCAACTGATTTCATTTGGGAGATTGCTCCTTTGTTAGCAATAGAATTAAGAAACTTTTCACTAGATGCATTCTATTTTAGGATTGATTGCAAATGTTGGGCATCTTCCACTGAAATGACAAAGCCCAAATTGTAGAGAGATTCTTTCGCTAGCCATATTGTGTTCTGCACAACCCTGGAATTTATCCAGAGTTGTATGGCTGATGCAAATCTGAAGATTGCTAGAGCAGCGGGTCTATTTAACACATATTGCAGCTGCGGCACAGGCCGGCAGGTTAGAATCAAGGAATACGCTGCAGGCCGCTTCAAAACTGGAGGGAATAGGATGCCTTTGGGTTCACTTAGCCTTTTTCCTTTAGAATTTATCGGAGTCTCTAATTTTACTGGATTCATAAGCCCCACCAATGCAGTTTGAAGCAAGTGAATAGCTTGAATCAAACTCATTGATGATGCCACGCAGTCTTTAGACTCTGGTGAGCGAGAGGAATCCGCCTCACGCAATTCAGGATTAGACTGCTGATAGGAAGGTTTACAGGCCTCCAATGTCAGTGGCAGACCCTTCACCTTATTGTGAAGATTTGTTGAGCATTGATTATCGCTATATTGCTGTTGATTTGTCAAAATGGCTGAATCACGACAAGTTAAGGTCTTTGACGCTTTTGAATTTTCGTGAGACATGGAACCGTTTAGTTTATTGGAAGGCATGCGTTCAGACATGTACGCGTCTACTGCTTTTCAAATCTCTCTTCGCTGTTGAGCTTGAGAGTCAATGCACTGCAATTGAGCGCTTGTATGTTGGGCCGTAAGAGTCTGTTGTTTTGTAGCAGCTTCCACTAGACTATCTAAGGGGGCATACGGCATTACCAGGTTATCCACTGAAATGTCAGTGGAGGTATCTCCCTTTTTAGCCAAGTCAAGCCTGTGGTACTTTTTAGATATAGCTTTGGAGATTGAAATCGTATTCTTCGCCGTATTTAGCATCGGTAATGCTTTGAAGAATTGTTTAGTTTTTGATCCACTATTTTTTGATTGTATCTTCAGATTTTTGGGAAGTTTGGACGGGTGAGGTGTGTCCGTTACTACTGTTTTAACTTTATTGAAAATGGTGTATGCGGATTCCAAGATGGCCGCCGACACCAGGTAGACGTGTGTCGACGGCGCTCCAGAACCTCCAACTCACTTAAGCGGTTCCACCACCCCTTATGAGCTGAGGAACTCAGGAAAACAGCGGCCGGCGCCCCCCGTACCTTTGACCACCTGTAGCTGCTATATCACCCAGCAGGAGAAGGGGAAACAACCGCGGCGCGCATCGGCGGCCCGCGGGCGAAAGGAGACGCATCAGGCCTACTGGGCTGGGCAGGAGAGGGGGCGGTCCAGGCGGGACGAGATCGCAGCCCCGTCCCTGTCCTCACGCCGGGGAACGGACAGAGTGGTGCGGCCTCGGGGAAGCGGATGTGCTCTTGGCCCCACAACGGGCTCTCCCGCCGACCATCGGGCGCGGCTGGCTGAGCCGGGGAGGAGGAGACCCCGGGAAAGGAGGTACCTTTGGGACACAACGGAGGAGCTGCTATCGGCCCGGCGGCGGAGCCTCGGATCGGAGGTCCGCGGGGGCCGGGTGCACGCCGGGGGGCCCGCGCAAGTCCTTTAGAACGGTGGCGAGCTCTGGGCAGGAACCCTGGCCTGTGAAGTGGAGTACGGCCCCGGGCGGCGAGTGGATACTACCAGAGCAGTGCGGTGAGCGGCGAGGGGAGCGGGGCCCGGGTGACATTTATGCTGGGCTGCTGGGCTGGCGTTGGTGCCCCGCGCGGCCTCACGGGGGTACTGCCCTACTACACGCAACCCCAACAGGCCCCAAGGCAACGTTAAGCACTGCAAGGCTGGGGATTCAGGCCTGGTCAGGAACAGCGAGGCAAGGAACTCAGACCCGGTCAGGAGTAACTCCCTGGGGAGGCACGGGCAGGATCAAAGGGGACCCCCCCGGCCTTCAAGCCACAATTATGGCGGCTAAAAACAAGGGCAAGGCCAATAAGAGCGGCCAGTCGCAGCCGGACGCCTCAGGCCCCATCATGGCCCTCTGGGCAAGCAAGGACGCAGCCGAGGAACGCAGGGCCACACAGGGGGGAAGTATGGAGCAGGAGCACGCCGAGACCCTGGAAGCGTCCGCTCAGATCTCACACCAGGACCTGCACGGGGAGCTGCTTTCATTCCAAGCATCTTTGGGGAAAACCTTTCAAGAACAATTTCAATTAATGAGGTCCGACATCAACCAGGCGCTGGCCGAAATCAAGCAGGAAGTGGGTCAACTGGGGGAGAGAACGGACATAGTCGAAAAAGGCCTGCAGGAGATAGGCAGAGAGGCCATGGAGAACAGTGAAGCTATCGAGAGGCTCGACACGGCAACGCGGAACTTGGAAATAAGAATGGAAGACCTGGAAAACAGGTCTCGGCAGATCAACATCAGGTTGAAGCTCCTGTCGGAGACGGTGCAAGATAGGGACCTGAAGGAAACGGTTCAAGGAATTTTTGCGGAGCTACTGGGCGAATTGGACAGGGTTCACAGAGTGGGCTTCCTCAATAGGAACCCGAAGTCTAGGCCGCGGGACGTGCTAGCGGCGTTTACAAGATATGCTCAAAATGAGGCAGTACTCAAGGCCGCTAGACAAAAAGAGCCGATATCCTTCAACGACCAACGTATTGAACTGTACCAGGATCTCGCCAGCTGTACCTTGCTCAAGAGGCGACAATGGAGCACCATCATCCTGAAGCTTAAAGAAAAGGGTATTAGATATAAGTGGACCTTCCCTTTTGGACTTGTCTTCGATTGGGCTGGTTCTCAGAAGCGGATAACCACGATGCAGGAAGGAGCGGACCTACTTCAACTTGAACTGGATCAAGAACTGTTCGGGTAATCGAGGGTGGCGGGCCCGAGCGGCTCCTCGGAGGCGGGAAGTGGTGTCCGAACCAGGCTATGGGAACGGTCACTGGTCGGTGAGGGGAAAAGGAGGAGGCCCGTGCAGCGGAGGCCCCCCGGGAAGGGAGCTGATGGGAGCCAGCGGCGGTGGAGTGAGCTGGACCAGAGGAGAACTAATCGGGTACTTGAATAATCTCAGGGGGTGGTGGACACAAAGGCTGTTTTGATTACAAGGAGGGGAGAGGGTGCTAAGAGCAAACATCAAGGGATCACCAAGGGCGAGGAAGCCTAGGGGGGAGGCAGGTGGACCAAGTTTTAAGGTCATTAGGGTTGGGAGGGGGGTGGGGGAAAGGGGGAGAAGGAGGGAGGGATCCTCAGGCGCTGCACGAGGGGCGAACTAGAAGTGATCCACGCACCCGGGTAACAGACATGGGGCAACTGAGTGGGAGTGGGGAGCTGGGCGGGGAAAAGTGTCTAATTACAATTCAAGTGGGTAACGCATAATGTTAGGGGCCTAAATACCCCACTGAAAAGGAAAAAGCTGGAGCAATTTACGAAGCGGGGAAAACCAGACTTTCTGAGATTACAAGAGACACATCTGCTTCGCAAGGACCAGAGTCGCTTAAGGTTGAGAGGGTTTGATCAGGTGTTTCAGGCGTCTGGTCCCACAAAATCGGGGGGTGGGGGGGACGGCGCTGGCCATCAGGGGCACGGTGAACTTCCGCTTGGAAGACACCCTAAGGGACAAGGAGGGTAGGTTTGTTGTGGTAAAAGGCACAATTGCGGAAGAGATGTATACAATAGGGGTGATTTATGCGCCCAACACAGGGCAGGACTCCTTCCTCTGCGATCTCATGGGGAAAATAGGTGACTGGGCAAGAGGCCAGATAATCATAATGGGGGACCTGAATATAGCTTGGAACAAGGTTAAAGACAGGTCAGGAGGGACTAAAAGCCACGGGGGAGGGGCGGTAGCCTCGGCGGAACTTCGGGACAAAGTGGAGAGCGTAGGGTTGAGGGATGTCTGGAGGGAATTGAAAGGGGACGAGGAGGGCTACACATTGCTTTCTGAAGTTCATGGGACCCAGTCCAGAATTGACTACATCTGGATCTCGGCCAATCTGGTGGGTAAGGTCAAAGAGATAGAGGTTGGGCCCATGGGAATAGCAGATCATAAAATATTGTCGATGCAGCTGGAACTGGGAAAGAGGAGGAGGGGGCTGTGGGGTTACAAATGCCCGGAACACCTGCTGAGGGACCCTCTGGTAAGAGAGGAGATAGAGGGCAAGATGAGAGAGTTCTTCGATAACAACAAGAGAGGGGACACGGGTGAAGATATAAGATGGGACGCATTTAAGGCCACATTGAGGGGGGAAATTATAGCAGTTAAGGCACAGAGACAGAAACAGCTACAGGCCTTGGAGTCCCGTCTAGAAGCGGAAGTTGAGGAAGCGAGAGGCAGGGTAGCGGCGAACCCCAGCAGGATTAGCCAGAAGGACTACAGGGTGGCAGTAGGACAATTCGGGATCCGTCAGACCAGAAAAGCAGACAGGGCCTTGCTTTTTGTGAGGCAAACATTTTATGCAAGAGGGAATAAGGCGGACGCCCTGCTGGCTCGCCTCCTTCGGGGAGCTGCCTCTAGAAACACAATCACGGCTCTAAATTCAGATAGGGGGGAAAGGGTTACTCGAATAGAAGATATCCAAGAGGCCATGGCCGAATTTTACGAGACCTTGTATGCTTCACAGCACCCCTGCGGCCAAGCCCAAGAGAAATTCCTGGAAAGGGTTAACCTGCGTAAAATTGAGGGGGACGCCCAGATTGGTTTACAACAAAAGATAACGGAGGAGGAGGAGGTGAGGGGGGTTATTCGGAAGCTGCCCGCAGTTAAGGCCCCTGGCCCTTATGGGTACACTGCGTCCTTTTATAAGACCTTTGCGGGAGTGCTGGTTCCACACTTGACCTACCTTTTCAATTCCTTTTTAGGTAGTGGGCAAATCACCCCGTCCATGAAAGAAGCCAAGATCTCTCTGATTCTGAAGGAGGGCAAGGACCCCCTTGAAAGATCCTCCTATAGGCCAATAGCGCTCATTAACATAGAACAAAAATCTACACTAAGATCCTGGCAAATAGGCTCGAGGGGCTCCTCCCGGATCTGATCCATCAGGATCAGGCGGGATTCGGGAAGGGGAGGCAGACAGCGGATAATATTAGAAGGGTGGCCCATCTGGTGGAAAAGGCGGAAAAGACTCGCACACCGGCAGTACTTCTGTCCTTAGATGCTGAAAAAGCGTTCGACCGTGTGGAGTGATCCTTCCTTTTCAAAACCATGGAAAAAATGGGGTTAGGAGGCGCTTATTTACAGAAGGTCAAGGAGAACTATGAGGGCCCGCGAGCGAGGGTAGTGGTTAATGGGGCTTTAAATAGATCATTCCAACTCCAAAGAGGTACAAAACAGGGATGTCCCCTATCGCCCCTGCTATATGCAGTTTACTTGGAGCCCCTCCTGCAGGCAATTTGGGAATCTGAAGGAATACAGGGAATACCGTTTGGGGGCAGGCAGCACAAGGTGGCGGCCTTCGCGGACAACATGTTGCTTGCCCTGACCAATCCCATAGAGTCGAGTATGCAATGCAGGCTACTACTAGAAGGCTTCGGGGAAGCATCCGGACTACGCATTAACATGCACAAGTCTGAATTGATGGACCTGACATTGGCAAGGGAAGAGAGGGAGGAGTTAAAGGGGACGACGCCCTTTGCCTGAGCTCGATCACCAAACTAGTTGCAGACAATTGAGACAGACTGGTCCAACGGAAGGAAATTACAACCTACCTGTCCCCCTTAACCCCCATCTTCAATAATAAAGACTTTACCCCGGGGTTGGAAAGAGGGGCATTCCGGAACTGGCGGGAGGGAGGATGCCGTTGGATGCGGGACATGTTTATAGGAGGGGAGATCAGTTCTTTTGTAGATTGTAAAACGGATTTCGCACTGGGGGAAGGTGAACGGCTGAGATACTCACAGCTGCGACACTGGCTTCTATACCCCATAAACAAGGAGGCGGCAACTAGATCACCGACCCTTTTTGAGAAATTCCTGATGACCAACGACGGCTCGAAAGGCCTTATCTCGCAGCTTTATAAGATCTTGGATGAGGCTACCCGAGGCCGCAGTGGGCATATATGGGAAAGTGGGAAAACATTCTGGGCAAGGAAATAGAGAAGACAGAGTGGGAAAATCTATGGAGGAAGATCCCCAAACTAGCGAGAGCCTCACAAACCTGGGAGGCCTGGTATAAGATATTATATGGGTGGCACTATACTCCAGCTCGGCTGCGCAGGATCTACCCGGACTCGTCGGGAACTTGCTGGAGGGGATGCGGCCAGGAGGGCACTGCGGAACATATTTGGTGGCGATGCCCAAAAATAGTCCCGTTCTGGGGAGACATCAAGCAGGCGATGGAACAAGTGTTTGGGGCAGAGGGAGGCATACCCCCGGAATGGTCACTATTAGGCTTGAGGCCAGCAGAAGGGCCGGCGGGTTCGAGGGGCAGGGAAAGAGCGAGGGTGTTGCTCACTCTGGCAGCAATGACAATCATAGCCCAGAGATGGAAGAGCTCGAACATACCAATGTTTCAAGACTGGCTGCGTAAAGTCTGGGAGATAGTAGCAATGGAATGGGCCTCCTATGCAATGAACAATACAATACAAAACTTTGCCGGCGAGTGGGGTGAGGTCCTTTCCTTTCTCAGAGATGATTTCAGGATCGGGTGGCGCACGCAACGTTTAAGACTTCTGGATCTGGAATAACCCCGACTAGACACTTTGTGGTGACAGGGAGCTACGGAGACTTTGGAACAGCACCGGGGGGAGGGGGGAAGGGAAGGAGAGGGGAGGGGAGTTATGGGGATTGTTAAAGTTGTTGAAAAATTCAATAAAGAGAATTTAAAAAAAAAATTTAGCAGATTTTGTCGGCATTTGCTGAGAATCAGAGGTCACTTGGATTGGTTCCGACTGAGAATCATGAGAAGTAGCTAAGTGAAGTGAGTGTTTGCGGTGTCCGGTTGACCGTCACTGGATCTTATATTAGTACTAACTTCTTGGATAAGCCCATGAATCATAGGTACAACAGACTGATTTTGTACTTTAGTGGATAATTCAGAAGTTGTCTGAGAGCACTGGGACACCAATATCGGACAAATTTAATTTTTTCGAGTGGAACGCTAGTTTCTTTTGCAAAAGGTCCGATGTATCCCGTTGCCACTGAAGGATTTGTTCTATTTGTAAATGTTGGATACTCATTTTCCCCTCTAGTGTTTCAAACAGTTTGGTCATTTTTTGTAATGCTAGATTCATGGTGGTAAAAGTGACCTCAAGAACCTTTGATATTGAATCTGGGTGGGAAGACCTATGGGCACCCGACACTTCTCTTACTTTCCGCGGGGTTGGAGCAGTGTATGATGCAATGGAGCTAATAGAAGAGTGACTCGTATCCAAAAAAAGGACAGGAGATCTTGATAAATTTTGATGTGTTAACCCATTGTTGAAACTTGAAGTTGGTGCATCAATGTCAATCACTACCTGTTCGCCTTCTGGCTGTTGTAACTCAGGTAAGGGGGCTGAAACAGAAGACAGATTAGTTGTGTTATCCAATAACATGCTATCCGTGGGCGATAGATGAGACAGAGGGGACAATGACTGACAGCTCTTTTGATGAACACTTTGCGTCAAGAGTTTTCACTGACAGTTCTGAAATTGGCTGCTCTCCGGATGGTGACACAAGCATAACTGCTTGTTGGCCGGATAGTGAATCCGACTCTGGATGGAAATCCTTACGAATGTCCGCATGGATTTCAATTCTCGAGATAGACTTTTTCATTTTTGACGCAGAAAGCTTTCTTGCAGGAGTAGAGCTCGTCATGTTCACAGTCTGTTTTAATCCCTTTGAGGGTGGAGAGCACAGATTTAAGGGATTACCAAGTGCTTGTGCGGTCGCAGGCATACCTGATTTTAAAGACTGAAGCCTGTGCTACATGACTGTGGGTGCACCCTCAGGGGCGCAGACTGAGCTGTAACAAAACCAAAGAACAGAACTTCACCGCACAGAAGATTAGAAGTTTTGAATAATAGTGAGTCACTCAAAGCGGACCTGCTGTAGTGACACCCCCCATGCTCGCAATCGGCGAAGAGGCAAAGAGGCACTCAGCAGGAACTCCACTTGTTGCGCGCACGCTGGTGCGCACAGGTGGGCGTATTTACGTCCTTCCTTAGAAGGTGGGCGTGGTTCACTAATGGCACGATCACAACAGTTGATTCCAAGGCTAAAAACAAAGAAACAAAGTTGTAGTGTTCATTTACATGAAGTCCATTGGTTACCCACCGCACTCAGTCTGTATTTCGTGTATAGCATGCAGAATAAGTCCACTGGAGAGAAGGCACAAACGAAGCAACAGGAGGACACACGGACAGCCTGGAAGGCAAAGAGGCACTCAGCAGGCACTCCGCCTGGGCTCCACTTGGGCTGCACATCAAAGCCAGCACACTGGGCCTCATCACAATTTTGGCAGTATATGTATATTTTGTCTACTATATGGAGCCGAGATATGGGGAGGTAATTTGCGAATGAAATGTGTAAACTGGAAGGAAAAATGTTAAAATTGTTGTTTAGATTACCTAGTGCAATATCCTGCGAATATATTTTATTAGAAGGTGATTTTAGATTCGCAAAGGATATATTGGAATATAAATCTGCAATGCTATATGCAAAATTAAGCATGTTATCCACTAGTACTTTTGTGGTGGAACTGATGATAATTTTATCATGGATGGTCACAAAAAACAGTTTAAATCTTTAAGTAGACTACATATGGTATATGTGAAATGGGCGACTGATAATGAAAAGAGCTGGTTACTCCTAAAGCAAGTTAAGATCAAAAAATGATTACAAGGAGTAATATATAGCCATGCAAAGGAGCGTGATATGATTACTTTGGCTACAAAATCTACACGTGGTTAATTTTTAGAACATTGGTCATTAGTATCTGCGAAACCAAAATATATGTATGCTTTCCCCACTGCAGCCATTGTGAGACAGTATTTTATGTTTAAATGTAATCGTTGTGACATGATGGAGATTCTAGGCGCTAAATTGGGGTATGAGAGAAACACAAGGTTTTGTAGATTATGTTGTACGGAACAAATTGAAACTGCTAAACATTTGCTATGTTATTGTGATAGTCTTGTAAGCCTTTGTGAAAAGTATCTTTTACGTTATAAGAATTCCAGTCTAATTGAGGATATTGAAATTATTTGGAAAAGACTGATGGAAGGGAACGACATGAATCTGAAATTTTACGAATTAATTTTAATAATTTTAAAGGATCAGAGGATATTTTTGTATGTAAATTTTAATAATTGTAGAATGTGTGACTACGTGTGTCAAATCTATGTTTGTATATCTAAAGCCACTCGTGGCTGTGAACATATTATAAATAAAATGTTGGCAGTATCTTGGCAGTAAATCCAACTAGATACCACCAAATGGAATTACCATTACTGCCACTTGGTCCGGTGGAATTACTTCCAGATTACAAGGGGTGGTAGGCAGTGTTAGTTCCCATTAATTGGAGTCCACAGGACTCCATGGGGATTTCAGCGCAATTACTGCTGTGGTAATTCCACAAGTTTTGCTTGTTTTGTACCGGAAAGCTGGCCGATTTACCTCTAGCTCTTAGCTTGAGGTGAATCTTCCTCCTCTCTGCCAAACTCATAGTTGGGCGATGCAGTAATGCAGTGGTAATGGTATCACCACCACATTTTTACCACCCCGCCCAACTTATAATGAGTCTTATTCACTGTGTAAGCATAAAAACCTTAGCAGCCTTACAAAATCATAATATAGGGAGAGTCATATTGGTGGCCCAAATGTAAACATCATAGAGATTTTCCCTACTTATGAGGGGGTTAGGAAAGGGTCAAGGCACATGATGTTTCTTATTTGTTTGCAAATGACTGGAGGTGAAAGCAGATGCTCCAAAAATAGGGAAGATGAGTGTTCAACCTCTGCTTCCTGCTGAAGATGCTGTCACATTTCTGCAGACAGAAAATGGCCTCATCAAAATGTCAGACGTTTTTAAGAAATATTGTGAATGCAAGGGTTTCTGTTTCACAGGCAAATGCCAAGCTAATGTTAATGAGGCTGAATGTTGTTACTTGGCATGAAGAACTAGGCATTCTGTTTTGTTCTTCAGGATCCAGGTGTTGACAGTTGACAAACCACATGTTATCACTTAAACCAGTGGTCTGCATCCTGTGGTTCTCCAGATGTTTTGCACTACAACTCCCATGATCAGTCACCAATGTATATGCTGTCTAGAGCTGATGGGATTTTTAGTCCAAACATCTGGAGAGCCAAAGATTGCAATCCCCTGACTTAAACAGACACAACGAGTAATCTTATACTTTAATCATGAGCTACTTTTAGGTCCTGTGGTCTCGTTATACCACTTATGACATAGCACGATAAAGGTGCTACACACTCTATGGTAGTGAGCTGGGGCACAACATTAATGTGTGGACCTTAGACAGCACAGATTCCATTTTAAAGTAACTCCTCATCGCTCGATTTTCATGAAGAGCTAGGAATACCTAGCATAGATCATGAAGCATGCCATCTGGTTGTGTACTCAAATATGGGGGTCATACCTGTACATAAGCTCTGTGTATACCTGTATATCTCGTTATAGGTCCCACATAACCACAATGGGAGCTTGCATGGAGCAACAGGTTTGCAATGGCTCTGTCATGTTAGACTTTGGGATGCAAAATGTAATGTGAATAGTGTTTGGGATGCACCAGAACAAAAAGTGGCCTCCATTTATTCTAGGGTGAAGCTGAACTAATAGGATTATGTGGAGGATCTATATAGGTATGTGCTTGCTCGAATTCCAAAGTAAAGTTACATTTGAATTTTAAAACTGTCCCGGATGTGGTACAATATGTGCCTTCTTGAAAAGTCCTCAGATCTGTTCCCTGTTTGTGAAATTGCACGTTCGGAAGTCGAGGTGACTACATTTACATGAATGTCACTGATTATGTGATAACTAGTCCAAACAAACAGCCGTACTTCATTGTTTTGCTATGTTCACACAAGGTTGAAAGTCTAAAGTTTCTTTTCAGGAAAGACATTATTAGTAATGTTCAAGAGACTCTGTTTTGGGTAATCAGCAACTACCTTTATGGTACCAGCTAATCCGCAGAATGTGGGGTGTAATCGCCAATGTTCGCCGATATACACCCTTTGCGGTTGGCACCATCCACCTGGCATGTTTCTCATACTTGTCCTTTCCCCCATCTGCATGTCATGTTTCCACATTCCATCTGACCACCCATCACCAAAGCCTCGTTACCTTGTGCTGGTTTTCCAATCCACCTAGCTGCACTTCCTCTCACCACAGAAATAGAAAAGCTTCTATTCTAGGTCGACTATCTTCTTGTCACTGCTCGTCTCATCGTAGCTCCCACCAAGCTTTAAAGGGGCACTCTTCAATATTAGAACCTTAGGTGACATGCCGGGATGCTAATTGCATTAAGCACTGCATTCGGCAGCCATCTTTGGTAATAATGTCTCTGAGCCCTTGCTGCACTCAGGCTTCCAAAGGCTTAGGCTGGCGGGCTGTTATTGTCCTGCCTGCCCCAGACACAGGGAGCAATGCTATAACAGCACAACACACCCAGAAATAATGTTTACAGTTAGAAATTATGTTTGGGAAGAAAGGAGGATAAAGTGGTATCTAATAAATTGAGCAATGGATAAAGTTTAGTTTTTGGGATGGACTGTGAGGACCACAACACACATGGACCATATTAGTTCATTGCCGTTAGCAGTTTTAACATTTATGAAAGTAATTTGCCTTACACATATTCATGCATTAAGTGGCTGGTGTCTTTATCCCCTGGTGCAGAGCTTTCATATTCTAAGTTTTAAATATACCTCTTTCTACTTTAATCAATTATTTAACATGATTAATTGTGTAATTGAGTTATTTTCCTTTCAAAAAATGGAAAAACATTTTTGAATGGAATTTAGAGTGTATATTGGGATTTGTTCGTGGGGAATGTGCAGCGCTGTTCACACACTAGTTGTGCATGACTTTTGTATTATTAATTCTCATAGGAATGCGTCTTTCAAAAAGTAGGGTCATGTTTAACATAAATACATATGTATATAGATATACTGACCAATGCACTGTGGAGGGGATGTCCACCTTCCATTCAAACATGTTATGCTTTCTGAGCCGTAAAGTATGTAATTACTCTTGCAGTTGTATGTAACTTTATCACCATGGTGATACACACGCTGTGTTGCTGCTTCCACTGTGTTATCCAGTTCAGGAGGTTGTGGGCATGTTCGTATACTCGCTATAAAAAGAAGAAATGATTAAACATTCAAAACGTTACTTTTAGTATCAAATGAACCACAGCAAAATGCATATACATTTAAGAATATTAGTGGCATACATAAAGTGATGAATTTTACTAAATCATAGAAAAAAGGTATTCCTTTACAAATGTTCCTGGAATTACTCTTCTGTCCCAAATTAACAGCCTATCGAATACCTAAGTGTCATGGAGATCATGAGGGATATGCTTTTTGAGCGACACAATAGGAAACATTACTCACCATAGTGACCGCTGTTCTCCTAGTCCATAGTGCCCTTTTCTCCATACTGATGGGAATACCACCTCAAGAATGAGGGTAGGACCTGAGCCTTCAGCAAAGCAGATTCCATACACACAAGGCACAGGAGACAGGCAGCATGTGCCACAACACCCTTATGCATCAGTCCACTTCATTGTGACAAGGCACCAAACACGAATCCTTCTCTGCATGCTTATTTGAGATTGGCACAATGATTATTGAGGGTATGCACTTTGAACATATCCTGAAGGCCAAAGTTACTACTCTGAGTGTCCAACTTACTATACTTTATTTAGGGACATAGTTATAAATGGAATGGAATATCTTTTGATTGTAAATATATATCAAATTCTGTCTTACTCGAGTCTGTCACAAGTTCATGACTGAAAAGTGGAGGCATTTTGTAGGTGAAGTTAAGATGAACATTTCACTTGCCTACAAACGCACTATTTACTTAGCAGTTGCAGTGTTTTAATAATATTTGCATCTCTCTCATTTTCAGATATAAGGTACTCTAGCAGTGATGTCCTTGATGATGTCAGAGATGCCATATATGATTACATTAGTGATGTCCTCAGTATGCTTAAGTTTCCAGTGATATAATAAAAAAAATCATAAGTGATGTTATCTGTGATGCAATTGGTAATTTCATCTGTGATGTCATCAGTGTGCTTATGGGCTTTGCAATGGGGAGGCTCAGAGTTAAGATGCCATGGCTTCCAGTATGCAGGTTTCTGTTGCATTAAACCAGCACCTTACTGCCTCTTGAACTAAAGTGTTTAAGTGTTTATATGTTTATATATACCAACCGACTTTGTCCAACAGCCAACACTTACTCATGGGGTGACATGATTTATATCACCTTTACAACCAAAGTCTTTCTTCCACCCCAAAGGGAATGTGCTAGACATCCCCAAGCCTCCAGTAGAGGTTATTGTAGGCATAGAGGTATAGAAGAGCAGATACCTGTCACAGAACATCAAAGAGAGAATGGACAATAAACCCCTGCAGTGGGCCAGCAACTCTCGCTCATCTACATACGACTGATTTACTAATGTCATTACATGCATAGAGTGACTACTGTTAAACTTACTACCAACCCATTCCTTATGGAAACATGCACAATATACTGTAAGACAATCTACTGCAATATACATAGATGACCCCAGGATACAATTAAAACACTTCTATGTATGTTCATGAAAATATTCACTATAAAGAACCTTCAATGAATGCTCTCAAACTTTACTGCAAAGTTACCTTAATTTTATTAGAAAAAAAAAGAATATAAAAACATTGCAATTATCATTGTGATGACACATACAACACTTAATAAAAAAGGTTATTAGTGAAAACACTTCCATCACTTCTGTCATGTTCTAGCGGATATCCCTACTTATAAAGAATCAACAATGGAATACCTCCCATATTGAAAAGCTTCTTAAATGAAATTTGAATGCTAATTGGCTGTCACTAAAATGCCTCATGCATATCAATGACCCCTTAATTGAATTGTCTCTTACAATACCTTGCCTTTAATATCTCTTCTTGTTCTCAATGTGATATCAACACAGATACAAACTATCTGTGGACGGGGTACGCTCTGAGTTTCCATGCGATTTGGCTGGGATGCAGGCAGGGTGATCGCATACCCCCTCTGCACCCTAGCGGAATCACGTGAAAACTCAGCGCGTTTCGCGTCCACACCCCAGCCAAATCGCTTGGAAACTCCTGTGCGTACCCCGGACGCACCCCAGCCAAATCACGTGAAAATTCCTGCATTTACCACGGACGCACCCCAGCCAAATCGCATGGAAATTCCTGTGCGTATCCCGGACGCACCCCAGCCAAATCATGTGCAAACTCCCACGCGTTCCCCGGACACACCCCAGCCAAATCGCATGCAACTTCCCGCGCGTTCCCCGGACACACCCCAGCCAAATCGCATGCACATTTCTGTGCGTACCCCAGATACACTCCAGCCAAATCGCGTGGAAACTCCCCTGTGTACCTCGGACGTACCCAAGCGTAATTGCGTGAAAACTCCTGCGCATACCCGGATGCACCCCAGCCCAATCGCGTGCAAACTCCTGCATGTACCCAGCGATACACGCACAAATCCACTGGAAGTAGACCTCTCCTGATGGGACAGCCACACCCCAGCCCCCATCACCCGTGACCCCACCCCGCAGGCAGCCCACACCACAAGGGACTCCCCCATCACCCGTGACACCACCCCGCTAGCAGCCCACACCACATGGGAACACCCAAGCCCCCATCACCCATGACCACACCATGCATGCAGCCCAAACCACAAGGGATGCCCCCATCACCTGTGACACCACCCTACAGGCAGCCCACACCACAAGGGATGCCCCCATCACCCGTGATGCCACCCCGCAGGCAGCCCACACCACATGGGACCCCCCCAGGCCCCATCACCCGTGACCACACCATGTAGGCAGCCCACACCACAAGGGACGCCCCATCACCTGTGACGTCACCCCGCCTGCAGCCCCCTCCTGACCCGATATCACGTGCATGCTGGATGTTTAAAGTGTGAGATATGTTCACTCCAACGATGGCGTGTCGAGCAGCTTGACTGCCGTGTAGTGACACCACCCAGAACCTTCTGTAAAAAAAATACCCTGCAAACAGAAACAAATGCATACACCTGTGCCACATCCTTCAGTGTGGCAGCTGCACAAACACAATTCCTGTCTGCAACCATCTCCCAACATACAGATCACACAAGTGAATGGTAAAGTGAGGCCCTGCAGTGCATGTGACAAACTAATGTAAAGAGTCCCCATGTTGAAATAATCACACAGTGACAGAATCCTAAGCACCCTCAAAGTGTGTCACATGAACAGACACTGGCCAGGCGTGTCACAGCCAGAGTCACAATGAGCTGACATTACCAGAACACAAAACCCAATAAACACATCACTGTTCCTTCCATGTGTGAAGGACATGACATCTCTTCAAATGACATGTCAATCATAAAGCGCATATACACAAGTGCAATAAGCCAGAAAGAGTCTGGGGATGTGTAACACAGTGACGACAGAGACAAGGAACTTGGTAGGGCAGGTGACATTGAGATTGCCACAGTGCATGGGAAGTGGGGAAGGAGATAAGGGGTTTGGGTGAGGGGGCATTGCAGTAAATGTGAAGTACACCACAACAAATAGAACAATGTCGAAAATTAAGAAACTGCGGCCACCATGTGTGAAGTCCAAGCCTGAGTGCAGTCAGCAGGTGTTAAGTGCAGGTAGGTGGCTGTTGCCATACATAAAAACAGTCAACGTGTGATCAAAGCGGAAGGGACGTACTGTGAAGCATCCTGGCACTGGCACCCAGGGTGCAGATGCAGAAGTGTCATCTGCTATACCCACCCGCCAAGGTCAGGTAGCTGCAGGGGCAGGTGCAGCAACAACCACCCAGGATCCGGGTCACCCAGGCAGGCCTGTAGTGCTCCCCACCCCAGTCCACGGAGATGCAGGGGCAGATGCTATCTGTGCATCAAAGGGGCAGGGACCTGATGTGACGCGTCCTGCCACCGGCACCCATGTACAGCCACCTGTAAGGGCACCTACTGTCACACCATCAGTGTCTGATGCCACAGCCCAGGCCACCAGTGCTCTGGTCCTTACTGACCCAAGTGGTCCCAGCCACACAGGGTCTGCACGTCCTTGCAAGAAGGCAAAGCGTGCAGTAGCAGAACAGGCTGTAGCCCAAGCCACGCACAGGAAACTCACATCGAGGAAGAGGAGCTTCAGTGATGAGGAACTCAAGATCCTCGTGGACTACGTGCAGGAACACGAAGGTGACATGCTCGTGCGGGAAGGGAGCACACATACGCCTGCCCAGCGGCCCACTGGCAGCGCATCACCGATCTAATCAATGCTTTGGGTAATGAGAGGCGCACAGCTGCTGAGGCAGTGAAGCGTTGGAATGACCTCCGGCGGAGAGCCAAAGAGAAGCTGGTTGCGACCTACGCCTCTACTCTGGTGACTGGAGGTGGGCCAGCACGAGAGGACGATTAACTCACTTCACATAAAGAGATCATTAGTGATATGATTGATGTGGAGCAGATCCAAGGCGTGGGAGACCTGCCAATTTATGAGGAAATGTCTGGTGAATGGTGATGCGTGTGTGTCCAGGACATGTGTATGTTGCTTGGATTAAGTGTAATGATTGTCTGGAAGTTCTGCCTGCATTTACATGACTGCCATGGGAGAACCATGTCATGGTGGACTGACAAGTGCTTGCTGTCCTGCAGACTGCATACGCACAATGTGCTGCACACCGTAACAATCCTCATCACCACACCTGCTCACTCCTTCCATGTCACTCTCTGTCCAGCCTCTCTTGGCCTTCTTTCTGCACCAACCTGTGATGGCGGATAGCCTGTGATAATCTTCCACTCCACACTCGCCTTTTCTCCGCACATCCCTGACGTCTCTGAGAGGTCACCCTGCCAGCTGCACCTCCTCAGAGGTAGTCTTCCTTTCCTCTCCTTCCCCCAGCAGCTCACTGTCTACAAAGGACTGGTCATTCCTATGGTGGGGTACTGCAACGGCCTCTACCAAGATTTCTGTGCTTCTACTCTCTTCCCTCTGCAACTCATCCAGAACTGGACTGTGGGGATTGTCCTTTTGTCTTGGGGCCAGGTACTGTATCTCCCTAGGACTGATGATGGCACTGGCTCCCACTGGCTACGACTGTTCATTTCCAAACCCTGTACATTGTCCACAAGGCCTTATGGGTCCTGGGGCCGCAGTTCCTTCGATTCCATCTTCCAAATTCGGTTCCTTCTCATGGTCTTTGATCATCCCTTTCCTACTCCCTCAGGGTCAGTTACTTCTCATGGCAATTAGTTGGTGGTTAATGTCTATCTTTGGCTGGGGCCTCTGTCTGGCACAGCCTCCCTGCCTCAATGGTACTGGAGGTGAACCTTCTCCGGGTCTGGAGGCACTTCTGATGCTTCCTCATGTGTTGTGCTTTCTGTCCTCCTCTCCCCTGCTAGAGTCCTGGATGACTGAGAGAATGCATTAGTCACCTGCCCACACTCTGATCTCCGACACGGGCCTCAGAGCCACCAGTTGAACCCATGCACTGCCTCCCTGCCATCCCCCACAGTCGGTGGTTGTTTACTGTATCCCCACATCCCTCTACCAGCAATTGACACCTGATGTCTGCACTTACACTTCCACTGCCACCAGGCCGCTGCATTATCATTACTGATTATGTTGTTGTATTTCATTTGGATGCCGTTCCCATGTACTGCACTGCCCACTCCTACTTCCAACCCCAGGTCTCACCTTCACCGTGCCTATTCACTCGTGTGATGTCAATGTGACCTGGCCTCATGGGATGGGTGTGTCTAGCTTCACTATATTCCATCACCCTTGCATCGTAGCACCTTGTGACACTTGTGTGCATTGAGTGTGTGAATGTCATGTCATGTCACATCCATTGTACAGTGATGTTAGCGACTGAACTATGCCAGTCAGGTGCTCATGTGTGAAGCAGGTGCTTTGCACCATGAACTACATGTGGTATTTAGCCCTTCAACACACGTCCATGGCTGCTTTCATGCTGCCCTTCACTTCCATTGACACTGCGTACGTGCAGGAGTTTATGACATGGCAGGTTAATGTGTTGCATGACGACATTGTGATGCATATGTGTGTGGGCTATGCTATTTACATGGGTCTTCATGTTTTTTTCTGTCCATGTAAATGTGATGAGGTAATGGATGCAGAGGAGGAGGTGGAGGAGGAACAGGATACTGGTTTGCAAACATGCACCAGTGGAGGACGTGGTGTGGCAGCCCATGATGAACCACTGGTGCTAAAGTCTATTCCGGCTCTGACTCAATATGAGTCTGCCTCTGATGATACCTATGGCTCTGATGGTGAACCGGAATTTGATTCCTCTTTGCCGTCGCAGGTGAGTGCATCGAGTGTGGGTGCTGTTGTATCCCAAAAGTCTGAAGGGGGGGGGGACAACCCCTCACAGGGCCAGTCAGTGTTGGTACGTCCGTCTGTGGTGGTTACGGCTGCAGGGTCATGCTCCACAGTATTGACTCCTGGTCCTGGGCCAGCTGCTCAAGGGAGGGATGCAGTCCTGCAGCCACAGACAACGATACATGCTAGCCGTGCAGCCCATCAACTCATGGAGGGTTTTATTTTTTCTTCTCAACATCCACACATGTGGTTGTTGATGTGCACCATGCACCTCCTCCCTCCTGGGTGCCCACCCACCCCCCAGTTCCCCATGGACATTTTTTATTTTTTTTTACTTGTTTTGTGTCTATTGTGCATTCATGTGACAGTGTGTTGCTTTGTGTGGCAGACGAGGGCATCCACTGTAGATTGCAGCTGGACCCATGCAGGCTGGTCTCATGTTGGTACACTCCTTGTTTGTGCCTTAGGGTCCAGACACATATGCCACTCCTGCTTCCCCTTTCCATGGGCTTGCAAGGAGTGCAGCGAGTAAAAGTAACTTACACAGAGGCATTGGGCTTCCATTATATCTGTGGGCAGTCTCACATCCAACCGGTGTATGCACCCCTAGTGGGATTCATGATTGTCCAGTGCATGGTTGTCATCCCTTTTTGTTTGGACATTGAGATCCATCCTTTGTTCATGTTCCATCTTCATGTATTAGGTTGACTATCTCCATTATTGTTAGCCTTGCTGCTGTATGCGGTTCCTTGCCACCTTCAGTTAGCAGTGCCACACGAATATTCAAGGGTGTCATGTGCAAGTCACCACACATTGAGGCACATGTGCAATTATGAATGTTCACTGTCAGACAATTCACTCTTGGGTCCTGTGTTTCTGATATGTTGTATTGGCCAATTGATGTTCCTGTGTACATTATTATATTCATGAGTGAGTGTGAGTTAATTCTGAACTTGTTCCGTTGCTCGTTGAGCGCTTTGTGACAGTAGTGTTATGTGTTGGCCATTTATATTGCAGTTTGGACATTGCATGCCATGGCATGGTGTGGTAACCAGGTGACATGAGGTGTGGGAGGGTTTAGGTGACATACCGGTAGTTAGACGTGTACTTTGGCATGGTGTTAGTGGCATACTCTATCTTCCATGTGTTCCTTTTGTGCACACCACATTGAGATACTTTTAGTACTAAGGGATGCACACAATGTAGCACTTCCAAGGAGACATTCTCAGGGTGGTAAGGTTGGGACAGATTGTCCCTTTGTCATCCTCAATTGTCAGCTGGAAAGTTCCAGGGCTGTGCGCACTCTGCAGGGGTCGGATTTTAGGTGACAAATTGTGCCACAAGCTGGGTACGGGCAGCCTCGCCACATGTCCTTTTCCCTCCCATGCACAGCCGCCATGCATGTGGTTGGGGATGTGGGGGCAACGTTCTGTAGGACACATGCTGCCACAATGATCCTGCACACCACTGGTGGTGCATATTGTAACTCACCACCAGAGTGGTCAAGGGAGCGGTAGCATGACTTTAGCACCCTGAATGTGCGCTCCACTATGGCCCTAGTTGCAATATGTGCAGCGTTGTATCTTACATGGGGTGGTGTGGTGGGGTTCCGTATTGGCGTTATCATGTAGGTGCTCAGAGGGTAGGTACTGTCCCCTGTGGAGGTAAGATGGTTTGTCAGTGGTGTGGTTTTTTTCTGTGTGAGACATGCATGCATTTGCAGGGCCATTTGTACTCACCTATGAGCCATGTGTTGCCATGCCTCCCAGCTTCCAGGGCCCGGTGTAGGGGTGACATTCTGAATATGAAACTATCATGGGTGGACCCTGGATAGTTGGCATATACAGAGGTAATGATTCTCTTGCCATCACATACAACCTGCACGTTGATGGGAATGCCAGTGCTTGCGATTGTGATAGATGTGCTCTGTGGCCCTAGGTGGACGTAGGGCCACATGGGTGCAATCGATGGCACCAAGCACTTTAGGAAAGTGCGCCACACCGTAAAAGTCTTGGGCCACTGCCTGCCTTTCTGCAGGTGTTCTGGGCATGTATATTTGCCTGCGGACGGAGGGGTGTGCAGTGATGATTGCCAACACCTGGTGTAGGCAGCATGACTGTGTGGGCTGTGAAATGCCCCTGACTATAGCAGTTGTCTGCTGAAATGACCCAGTGACCAAAAAATGCAATACATTGAGCCCCTTTTCCAAGGGGCTCAGTGCTTGGGAGCACAGGGTGGGTGATGTGAGGTAATCTTCCCACTCTGTGACCAGGTCTAATATGATATGAGGCGGAAACCTGTACCTGCCATAGACCTGGTCATCAGCATCCCAAAAAGACTGATCCTGGGTAAAAAAAATGTGTGCCCTGGCTATCCTCCTCTTCCTGCGGTGTCCCACGATCACTGCTGCGAAAAAAAGGTACATTCATCGTAGCTGTATACGCGCATTGACTTTTCGCGTGCTTTTTATGCATTGTTTTTAGTGCGCGGTGACGCTTACGCCAGCTTTCGTGTGGCGGATATGTTTCCAGATTAGCACGTCTTTTTCTGCACGCCGGTGAGCCTTGTTCGATTTCATAAAAACGTGAAGTTAGCGCGCGTGTGGGCGTTGCGAGTATTTTAATGTGGTACTTCCCATGTTATGCCCACATTTACGCTTGCTGTTCCCCATTCCACGTGTTCCCCCCCATTCCACGTGTTCCGCCCCCTTTATAGGTGACTGCGCAAGACAGTATGCGCCTTCACTGGATGTCTCGCGCAAGGCATTCGCGGTGTTGCTGTGATGTGTTGGACTTGCTGGGATTCAGCGCAAGTCTCGGGTAAGCACCGCGCATTGTGTTCCATAATTCGACAAACGGGCACTGACGCGTATTTTACAAGCAAGCGCCCCTTTTTCCGCGCAATTTAATTCTATGAATCGGGCCCATAGTGTTTGCTTGCAACATCAAACAGTTAAAGCGTGCTCTAGTCAAGACCCAGCGATCTGCTGGGTAGTTGCTATGTGTCAGACTATTTTTAAATATGCAACCAATCCAGGTTTTTCAAAGTTGGCGTTACATGATCATATTATTCTTGCCCCCACAATCATCCAGTCAGCAGCATTGAATATTGCTTTCAAAGGGCCTGTGACAATATCGTTTTAGAGCATGAATGAGACTCAGAGCCAATAAGTAAGTTGTGTGAATTACAACGAGGATCCACTTCTTTTATTATTTTTTTTAACAGGTATTTCCTTTCTCTTTCTCTCATTTATAGATTGAAAAGGATACATCTTTTCTTGAATGAGGTGAACTTCAGCAGGAATACATGGCCACTTTTAATTCCGGTAAGAGTCTATTGATATACGTTTCAAACACTTCTTCCTTTGTACTCTTTAAAACTTTGACTTTCATGTCTCTTTCCTCTTGGTTTTCTTACTTCTTGTCTTCAAAGCCTTCTCTTCTGAACTGTCTATGTCTCTCCCTCTATTATCACTTTCTTGACTCCCCTGTAGCTTCAGAACTCTTGTTTGTATAAGTCTCTTAGTGGATGCAAGAGATTTTTTCTATTGGATTGTCTCTTCACAAGTTTCCTCTATTTGCTGACATCTTCCTGTTCTAGCACACTGAAGCTGCGCAGCTAAGAAGCAGCTCTTTAGTTATTTTCACTTGTAGAATCTTGGTCTTCTAGTGTGAATGCTATTGTATTCTTTCAAAACGATTTATACTTTCTCTCTCTGAGAGAGTAGCACTCTCGATCTTTACTTTTACATGCTTGCCTTAGCCTTCTCTCACCAACGTTGGGGAAGGCATATGCTTACTTTCAGCTCAGTCTGTAACTCCCCTTTACTATCCCACTGACTCTTTATAAAAAACGTTGGCGCAACAGCGCTTATTTCATAAATTCCCTATATCCTGATGATCTCACTCGACATCCGTGAGACCTTCAGTAAATGCGCAACAGCGCTGACTTCAACAGTCCCTCTGCGACAACGGTCGCTCAAAAATCCCTTCTCTCATCGCCGGTGAAACCGAAGCATTCTCTCTCTCTCCCCTTCACTCACCTCCGATAACTTTATTCATTGTAGACTGGAAAACGAAAGCCGACAGTGTGAAGCTACTTTTTATCGGCTCGCCGGGTATCGCCTCGTCAGTTTCACGACCCGTTGTCAGACGGCCTTGAATCCCGCGAAGCAGCGTCTCTGCATTTCACGTTCTGGCTTCAACACTTTTCCTTCTTTTCGATCGGTTTTCCTCCTTCGATCCGACAGACGTTTTCCCATCAGCTGCTCCTCTCACTTCAATACGTCCACCTCCAACCGTCGTCCTCTGAATTTTCTTCCTCACAAGCTGTTTCCTAGGCAACCCCAAAGCAGAGAGTCAAACATTAGAGGAAAGTCCATACATATGTGCCTTCCTGGACTTCCTGATTGCTTTAATGACTATACATTCCAGCTATTTTAACCTCTGCCATAATATGTAAAGACTGACTCCGTCACAGGGCCTGAAGCAATTTTTGGAAGACCCATTAACAAAACATTTCTGAAATCAATGCGTGACAACAACCATTTCATAAGAAGGCGGAAAAGAATGTCTAAAATAAAATGTTTCACTGTGTAACGCTCACCTGATTCCCGTAGAGGCGCTGGTCTTGACTGGGCGTATACCGTATCTTCAAAGGTGATGTGTAACACACGGCTGGCTCTTTGGGCTGGACCTCTGTGCACTGTATGTCTGACTCGAAGGGTAAGATGTCTGCAGATAGAAAATATGGGATTAATGAACTGGGTTATTGAATGTCTCTCTCTTCTTCCCTTTCTCTTCTCCTGTAGAACCCCAAAGGTTAACGCTCTCACCTTAAGTAAGTGAACGCCGTGCTCTCCATCTGCCTCGGGGCAGGGTGCTGTAACCAGTTTCTTCACTGGATAAGGGGAGCAGGCCTCTTGACTTCAGAGGACTGCTGTCCGTCGTTTACTGCACGAACGGTAAGTTTCGAGTAATTCTAATGTCTTTAAAAGTCTTTAGTAATGATGTCTCTTGTTTTGCAGGGTTCCGGCGATGGCGGATGACGGGCTGAAGTGAGTTGAAGATGGAGCCCGTGTGATGAATAGAAGCGCCTGGAAGCACGTAAGTAAGCGCTTGTTGCCTGCTTCACGATGCGCTCTAACTTTCTTTCTATTTTGCAGGTACAAGTTCGGAGCGGCTGCAGGGTGCCGGAATACCCACTGGGTTAGATGTGGAAAGGAGTAATGGCACGTGAGTATTAAAGTTCCCCAATGTCTTTAAACGCACCTTGTTTTGTCTTTCAGGTGCGGGATGCAGCGCCGAAGGCCTCCGGAGCGTGCGAAGAGTTGGTAAGCTTTTGTCTTTCAGATGCCGGAATGCAGTGCGAAGACCTCCGGAGCGCACGAAGAGTAGGTAAGCCTTTGTCTTTCAGATGCCGGAATGCAGCGCGAGCCGTTGGCGACAGCCGATGGACCAGGTAAGTGAAGCGCTGTCACTGACGACCGTAATGCTAACCTGTTCTCTCTTGTCTTTATAGGTGTTGCTGAAGACTGGATTCAGGATGGTAAGCCTTTTTCCTTAGGCCCAGGATCAGATGCAGAAGACACGATGAGCGTTCTGCTGCAGAGGATGCAGAATAACGCAAAGCAAGATTCATCCATCGGGTGTGGTTTAAATAGCCTCCTGTAGTGCTTAGGTGTCTCCTTCCACAGCCACGCCTAGGTAAGAAAAGAGTTCCTGCTTTTCAGAAGAGTTCCAGTGTTCTGAACCTAGGGAGTGGCTCCTGCCCCACCCACCAGGAAAAGTAGTTCCAAACAGAAGAGGATCAGAGGCTCAACTGGCAGGCAAGTAAGCAGCATGGTCTGCTGCAGGTAAGTCCACCCAAGCATTATGAGCCCGGCGCTTCCAGCGCTGGTACTGGGCATATTTATGAGCCTGGTGCCACTGGCGCCAGGACTGGGTCCAAAAGGTCCCAATTGGGACTGGTTGGCACTCGGAACCTGGGTTATGGATCTGCTTCCAAGGGAGTTGGGAAAACCCTGACCTTTTGGAAGCAGAGATCATGACACACTGCTCTAAATTTGAAGTTATTACATGGCCCAAGGGATAGTTTTGTTTCCAGTAAAAATCCTGAAGCTTTCACAGTATCTTTTAACTCAACCTTTTGCATTTCCATCACCTTTGTCTCCATAACCCAGTCATTAATTTGAGGATTTGGTGCTCTGGGAGAAAATATTAACAAATTTGTTTTTGCAGGATTTAATTGCAAGAAATGCACAGCCATCCATTCAACAATCTCCTCCAAACATTTTCTCAAATGACTAACTGCTGCTTTTGCAGACATCTTGATATATAGTTGAGTATCATCGGCATACTGGTGTATGTGCACTCTATGTTTGCTGGCTATTTCCCCTAATGGATCCATGTATAAGTTGAACAGAATTGGTGTTAGAATTGAGCCTTGTCATATATAGAGCCTTACTAGTAACTGATCTTTCCTAACCAATGATTACTGTTTGAGAGTGGCTGGTAAGAAATGATTGAAACCATTCTAGAACCTTTCCTCCTTTTCCCATGTGGTAATGGAGTATATCTAATAAGGGCTGATCAATGGTGTCGAATGCCACCGATACGTCTAATAATACCAGTGCACATTCACCACCATCATCCATCACTTGTAAGGCATCATCTATTTAATCTAGTGTGGTTTTTTCAACACCTACATCCTTCTCTAAACCTGGATTGAAATGACACCAAGAGATTGTGTTTTTTTTAATCCAATCCAATCATTAAATTGAGATGCCACTATTTTCTCTAATACTTTTCCCAAAAAAGAAAGATAAGTGACTAGACAATAACTCGATAAAAGGTCTGGGTCCAAATGCTGTTTTTTCAATAATGGGCATACATGTCCTATGTTTAGACAATCATGGAACCACCCTTGTTCTAATGATAGTGAACAGGGAAAAGATAGAGAAATACTCCTTCATTTTTTGAGCTGGACACAGAAAAATGTTGGTCGTAAATT
Organism: Ambystoma mexicanum; assembly: GCA_002915635.3. NCBI lineage: Eukaryota > Metazoa > Chordata > Amphibia > Caudata > Ambystomatidae > Ambystoma > Ambystoma mexicanum. The sequence goes on from CM010928.2 coordinate 813,682,822, forward strand.
TGACATTATTGAATACACTAAATCTTAAGGTCCATGTGTGCCGTAAATATGTAACAGGACTAATATGTAACAGGACTATGTTCATATCTCATGAATAATATATGTTCTTCCATCTCAGCTAAAATACATGACCCTCTTTCCAATTGAGTAGTAAAATAAGGCATGGAGGATGTCTAAAAATTCATGGAAATAAGATGAAAAGATAAAAGAACAAACAGAGTCAACATTAAACAGTTGCTGATGTTCCTTCAAGATCTGCATTGGTACCTAAAACAAATATTAATACAGAAACAGTTTTACTAATGAGAGGAACTGCCTCTGGCAGGTATAGGACTGTAGACTGGTGCTAGGATGTATACGGCTTCCAATTGATGATGTACGCCCATTCACTGGCGCAGTTAATGCAAAGCCCATGAAGATGAGAGATGTCTTAATTGTTGACAGAGTTGTGTAGATGTATTGCTTGCACAAATTGATCCAAAACAGTTCTCTTTTGTCATTCAGGTTCAGAGACCGGGTGCAGAAATGTTCCTAAATATGTTATTTGCGACCAAACAAAAAAAATGTTCAGGATCAGGCTCAACCCAGCTGTGAGAATATAGAAAATTAGAGACATTCCTGTGCCTAAACATGGAATTAGGGTAACTCACAGGCAGCTTTTACCCAGCCAATTTCCATGTGATGCAGGGTACCCCAAGACTGTAATTTGTCAGACATTAAAGCTGGTCTTGATGGCACTGGAATGTTTAAAATCCCATGGAGTGTCTATGACATGAAGTCCTTCCCCATGCTAAAGCTGAAGTTTATCCCCCTTTCCTTAAATATTCTACACCTATCCCTAGCAACAAACTCATGCCTCTCTGAAAGCTGCCTAGTACAGAAAAAGAGCTCTTGCCATGAGTTTCCAGTTATATGCCACACGGTCAATCTAGGTTGAACATCTTAAAAAGTTTGTCTGAGTTAAGACCGACAAAATGGATGATTCAAGGTTCTGGTGAATATGTTTGCTCATGCCTATACTTTACACAAGTTATAACTAGCTTTTTTACATGGCTGTTGTTGTCTCTGTGCATGGCCATGGCTGATACACTGTTTCTGGTCCTTGGATTGCACAATGTTTTCATCTTAATGCAAACAATGGTTATTAAGGATTTCATTCCATCCTACAATAGATTTCATATCTAATGTATGTATGTATACTATTTCAGAGTATTAAAATCCTACCATTTGAGTAAAATGAATTTTAGCCATTAAACTATTATGTCAGACTCCGTTCACGGCCCTATGTATTTGGTATTTTAAGACATTTTAATATCATTTATGATACCATGCCATATGGTACAGAGATTTTTAGGCAAAGTTTGTATGCAGTACCCTTTGGGACCACAACATACAACTAGGTCTACAGGTGTAAGCAAATCAACCTTTGGTATAAGTCTGTACTACAAAGTTTTGGTAGCGGAGCTGAGCAGCCAGGATTATCTCAAGAGGGGAATGTGAGCAGTAATGATGTTACACAGAGGTCTACAATCACATGTGTTCAAATAAACTCTTACACTCAAGGTTTCTTTGATAAATACTTATTAATTTATTTATCTGTTAGTTATAAAACATTCATAAGAAGGAGGCAATATAATCACACATAAATATACTTCAATACGATTTCAGAATACTTTTCAAGAGGAGTAAAAGGCAAAGATTATTAGAACATGAAAGGTTACAATTATTCTTAGACAGTGCAAATATGAGTTCACCAGAGAGTGAATTCAGTCAAATAGGCTAGGCCAAAGTGAATGGGCTAAAGTCTTGGATACGATAAAGCAGTTCTGGTAAGAAAACGGAAAAGTCTTTGCCAAAGTTCTTAGAAGTAGTTTGTAGCAAGAAGAATCATATGTTGGGTCACAAGCTGATTAGGCCTGCGAGTTGCAAACGTTTCAAGCACTTTCACCGCGAGAGGTAAGTACTCTCAGTCTTGTTTTACAGAACATTACAAATGAAGAAAATATGCAGCTGATGACTTCTCTTCCTGCCAGTTCATGCAGATCTCGCTGTTTCTGAGCCTCAGTTGTGGGGACAAGCGGGAGGACGTAGGGGGGCTCCTGCACTGCACTGGGACAGTCAAAAAGCATGGCAAACTTCAATTCCAGTAGCTGTAAGTCAATCACACAAACTGGTGTCTCTCTCCCTAGTTCTATGGTTTCCTGCAGCACTCTGAGGAAATTTCAACCAGCTCCGAGATGAGTATCCAGGTGGTTTACTGATGAGTTGATTGGTCCTACCAACTCAAACAGAGAAGTCGCCCTTGAAGGGGCTTCCCTGTCGATGTGAACTTGGTGATTCGGTCCTGCAGCAGGGCTTCACCGGGCAAACTAACAGTCCAGGAGTTGCAGCAGCCATCCTCTTCAAGCTCTTCTTCGGTTCCTTTGTTCCAGTGGTCGACTCTGCCTTCCAAGCCAAGAGACTTGCCTTTCATTCAGTTCTCTCCCATTCATTCCAGCCTAGCTGTCACTCACCCAGCAGGGTGGCTGTCCTTGCCGGACAGTCAGACAGCCAATCACCAAAGAGTGCATTTGGGTCTCCTAGGAGACTAAGCACAGGGAGTTTCGGGCACCTCCCTCACTTCCTGGCCACCCGAGATACTGGGGCGCCAGAGGCGGTCTTCACTCCTGAAGCCCGCCAAAGCAGAATGAACAAAGAGACCAAGCCTGTTTTGGCGGCCAGAGCAAAACTCTAGAAGGACCTCTCCACAAAGAAATGGCGAAAAAAGAAGACCGGGACCTGTTTCTACAGAGGGGGCTCAGACGCCATTTTGAAAAACATGGCTCCCGCGATTTAACACTACCGGCGCTTGCGGTCGTGAAAAATCATGGCAGTTTGTTGTAAAACCACTGCCACCAGCCATTTTGAGAGGAAAAGGTAGCATTTGACTGCTACATGAGTATCTAGACACAAGGGATACTAAGTAACCCCTCCAGCACTCTATTGTAAGATAGGAATTTAAAAAGACTAGTAAAGTCAATTTCACTTTAGTTACTCTGGGACACTAAGTAATCCCTCCAGCACTCTATTGTAAAATAGGGTTTGCTGGGTCTAGGAATTTAAAAAGCTAGTAAAGCCAGTTTCACTTTACTTACTCTGGGAAACAATAGTTTATCCCAGAAAAGGTATCTAAACCTTGGGAAAGCCTAAAAAGGCTTCCCTGTGCCACTGCACTGAGGGTGCTGTGTGACACAAATGAAATAATTATGCCTATGGAGTTGGTTAGACTTCATAACCAAAGAAAATGCAAGCGTTAAACACATCTCAAAATACATGAGAGAGTGGGAAAAAGGGTCACTCTCTCTCTCCGGGTAAAAAAAACAAGTCCTCAAAATCCAGCAAAGTGGCTGAGGGTCTCTAAAATGAAGGGAATTAGCACATTTATGAGAATTCTCCCTAACAGAGATCAAAAGCATTGTCTAGTCCTCCAGGGCAGGCCTTATAACCTGCAGGCTTTATGCTGCAGCTGCTGATATAATATGTTAGAAGTATTTAATCAGCCCGCAGGGGCTATTCGCTCATGCAATAACAGTCACGTCATGATTGACACTTTATATTGCATGTTATGTGAGTTGGGCCCTGTTAGGGGAGTTCTCCTAAAGTCCTATTGGCAGTAAGACTTTAGTAAGATATCCCAATGGTTTGAAGATCCCCAACTGTAAGTATCAGTCTGTAATAGCTCAGCCACTTGATAGAGTGGCAGAGCAGTCAGGCTCATCTTAAGAGGAAGATGTGAGCTGTAGGTAAGTACACTGAATCTTAGATATACAGGCACAACAAAGAAAACCTTACACATATAGTTATATAAAATGTATATATTTATCACATTTACACCAGAATCACTTTAAATACTTCAGACGTTTATACTAGAACACTTAGGAATACACTTCAAAGGGCACTTTCACATGTGTTTGTTCGCAGTTACATTTGTAGCAACATTAGAAAGGGAAAAGACAATGTGATCGTATTATGGGTTATTGCGCACTCATGCAGGTTTCAACCGTTTATACGGTAATACATTTACTCTGCAAACACATATAGTAAAGTCACTTAAACGGAGGAAAATGGTTAGTTAGTGTAACATAAGCTTAGTTCAAGGTTCTAGAGATGTTTTTTTTTGCCTAGTAAGTCTTTAAAGTCCCAAAACGCAAACCTAGCTAAAGGCAATACGGAGAGGGCGTGAAGTCTTCACAAGCAGCGATTTATGAAGAGTTTCTGTGGATGTCTTCCAGTGTCTAGAGTTATCAAAGCAGGAAGTTAACAACTAACAAGGAAGACCTTAAAACGGACTTGAGAAGGGGACACAAGCAGCGCCTTGGGTCTGAGGTAAGAGGGGGTTGCCCTGGACACCTCTACGTACACTCCAATGCTCTGGAGCAACTTCTTGGAATCACGTAAGCAATACCTTTCTCAGCAAAGTACATTAGGTTTGAAGGAAATGTTCGTGCTGGATGCTCTGCGATGTTGCAGCTCTGGACCAGACTTCCAGATTCCTTGGTCTGGTGACTGAAGGCAGGACAATGGATGGGATCTCTCAGCAGCAGTCTCGAGGGAGGACCTATGGCACGACTTTCAGAAATTTCTTGGTTCACTCTGCGGTTTTGGCGTCTTTTCTGCAGCATCAACAAAGGACACGGATCACCCAGCAATCATCTTCACTTCCTGCGGTCCCACACTCTGGTGAGGGGGTCTGGGTGAGTTGGATTGGATCTTCAGAGTGTCCTTACGGGTTCAGCAAAGATTTGGACGGATCTGGCCTTTCCACAATGATGCACTCAAAAGGGGCAGCAGTTCTCCTGGTATTGGGGTTTCGCAACTCTGGAAACTCGTAGAACCTCAGCAGATTGATCATTTCAAAGTTCTTCTTGGGACTGGCTGTTCCCACCAACCAAAGGGAATGAGCCGTCCTCTTCGGAGCTCCTTGGTTGCACAGAAAATGGGCCTAGGACAGCAGCGGTCACTTCCAGGTGTTGTAAAGGGTCTGCAGGCGTCTCTGGTCATCTTCGTCTTTGGTTTCTTTAGCTTCCAATGGTAAACTTGCTTTTCACTCCAGAAGCCTCACCTTTTATACATTTTCAGAACACACTACTCTGCAATCTCTCTCAGAATTTTACACAAAGGGGTGTTTGGCTGTCCAATCAGGACAGCCCAACCCCATGTGGGAGCTAGACCTATTCAGGCACTCTGGCAGACAAAGGACAAGGGGGTGGAAAACCCCTCCCCTACTTGTCTGCCCAGACACCCTGGAGCCTAGGCAGGGATACCTACGGGTTCCTGCCAAAGGCAAAACACACACACTAACCTTCCCCTCCCAGAATGGTAGAAGAATGGCTAACAAAGAACAACCATGTTAGTAATGGCAAAAAAAGAAGGGAGGCCCCAAGTTGGTACTTGGGTGCCCCTATTGTGCACTACCGGGGCCATGGACATAGCCTGTGGTATAAAAAATACACAATAGTTGGTAGAACACGTCCACTGCCACCAGCCATAACTCGGTGATTGTCTATGTGTCACAGGAGCAGAGAGAAGAGGGCTACTAGGTATCCCTTTGGCACTCCACTGAAGGTGGTGTGTGCCAATCTCAGACTATAGAGTTTCTGGGAGAGATACGAAGTATCTCTCTATCCTTAATAACTGTAGTTATTTGAGGATACAGAAAAAGAATCTTAAATGAGGACCCTAAGGGTCCCTAGCAACACTGCCCATAAGGAGCTGTGTGCTGCAGTAGTAAAAACACAGATGCCTTTAAGAGCGATATAGCATACAGACTCCATAGTGCAGGTAAAATACAAAGAATAGAGGTCCAAAAGACAGAGCCCACAAGAATGAATGAGAGGAAAAACGCCCCACTCATTCAGGATTGAACAAAAAAGGGTCAGATATCCATCAAAAAGTGCTGGAGGTCTCACTAGGAGAGGGGATGAAGCATGAAAATGATAACTCTCCCTAACACTCGTCCCCCCCAGACTAGGGACAGGAGGATCTAATCCACTCCTGGATGGCTCTCTTGATCCAGTCAGTCATACTTTCTGGAGAGACCATCAGCATTCTTATGTTGGGTATCTGACCTGTGCTCAATAGTGAAGTCAAAGCTTTGCAGTCTTATGGGCCACCTGAGCAATTTTGGGTTTTCTCCTTTCATCTGCATCAGCCACCTTAAGGGTTGGTGTTCAGTTTGAATCTTGAACGAAGTTCGAAAGAGGTATGGTCTGAATTTCTCCAGGGCCCACACAATAGAAAAATATTCACGTTCAATGGTTGCACACCTTGTTTCCCCATCTTTTAATTTTCTACTAATAAAGCAAATGCGGTGCTCCCTGCTTTTGCTATCAAATTGGCTCAAGACTGCTCCTATCCCTGTGTTAGAAGCATCAGATTGGACTAGGAAGGCCTGAGTGTAATCTGGAGCTCTCAGCACTGGAGCTTTACAGAGTTTTAGAGTGAAGCGAGATGCATTTGAAACACTATGATGGGTCAAGGGGGAAGGGAGATAGTGAAAAGACCAACCCCCAATATAAAGGACCCACCTCAATATAATAAAATGTGATCAACCCACATAATTTAGCGCGGGGGCGCGAGCAACATTGCTATTTTCGCATAGATGATGGTAATTGTAGTTATGCGCGGAAAATGTGGTAGTGCATGCACTAGGCCCAAAATGCAAGACGATGGAAATCTCCAGCCATGCCCGGGCTCCCATGAGGACAGTCCCAACCACCACAACACCTATTGATTGTTCTAACAGTGTTGCAAAGGTGTGTTTTTTACCCAAGAGGAATGCTCCCTACAAGGCCGCAATCAGAGACCGGCGCCTGGTGTGCATGTTATTTCACACTGGCCAAAGCATGACCCGGCCCATCCCCAGGCGACAACGATTTATAGCCCATATAACTGACTGAGCCCTGAGACTGCAGAATTCCAAAGCAGCAGGTGCCTCCTGACCACCAACCCTAAAAATAACAAGTCCTGGATGGTCAAAGAGCATGGACATTGTATGTTTTTGAAATACACAGCATGTGATTTGTATTATGAGGTGCTGGGAGGGATACATTATAGTTCAAAACGAGGGTGGAGACCTTGGAGCCAGATTGCCCAGAAGGGAGTGAGCGAGATGTGTGTGTGAAGGTCAGAGTGCCCTAGAACCTCCTTTGAGCCAGCCCTAAAATCTGTCAGGTGCATAGTATAGTGACAAAGTAGCATTGTGATAGGAGTGTAGTTAATTTGTTTCTTGAACTTCGGCCTGAGAAGAAGAGGATCACTGCAGCACCCACGTGATGGAAGACAGACAGACTGGGCTGGAACCAATGACCTGGCATCTCTTATGAAGAAGGCAGATCATGACTAGGCACACACCAACCAGTCGGGCGGGTTTTTACTGTATGTATTGCGTCATCTATGACGATGTTTTCCTTTATAAGATTGTGCTTGTACTACTTTTCAGCAGAACGTTCTTGGCAGCAGAGTCTTTTGCGGTTGTTCTCATCTGTGTATGAGATTTAAACTTGTTATCCTTACAAGATCGACTTCGGCCTTTCTTCCCTAGCGGGTTGTATTCTCTCTGGTGTGAGCGCTCAGAGACTTGCCTTCAATTGCTGACCCCGATGTGATCCCAGCGACCCCCATACTTGCAGAGGCTTCCAGTCTGCTTCTCCAGAAGGAGCTGCGCCCACCTACAGTGTCCGGTCCCAAAAAAACATGTGTTCTGAATGGTTTAGCAGGAGCCATTTTAAGAGAAGTCCACTCTGCTCTTTGAAGCAGGGCGCGGCTCTGAGGAGAGTACAGGCTGGTGTTGGAACCCTATGACGGAGGAGTTCGGGTGAGCACGCACATGTGAGTACCCTTGTAGGCGATAACAAGTAAGGGACAGATGCATGGGGAAGTGTGAGAGGTGTGAGCACGTGGATAGCAAGGTCATTGATGTGGCGTGGTTGAGGTTTGTGTTATTTCCTGTTGGTGTTTGTACTGTGAAGAGATTATTTCAGTATGCCATTATAAGGTAAGACAAAAGTAAGGCAAAGGTAAGACAGGGAGCCCCTCCTCGGAAGGGGAGGGAAGGTGGTACCACGATAAAGTATATTACTTAAAGAAGGAAAACAGAAATAAAAGTAGTGGTCTCATATAATCTCTACGATATAAGGGAACCTGGTACGGTCTTGATCATCCAAGCAATAACCGTACTCCAACACAAAAGATCAAGACCGACAAGTGATAGACAGAGGGAACTGATTAGATTAATTTCTAATCATACAGCTTCACCTTATAAAAAATAGTTTTATTTTGTCAATATAAATTACCACATTTCAGTAATACGCACCATTTAAAAAAACATCTAATTGTAACCCCAGTTTTAGCACGAGTACATCCACACCACACTAATCATGCATCATCATTACCAATCACTCTCCACACAGCAACACATACCCAACAGACTATAAAACAAGTTCTTTACATTTGGTGAGTGATTTCAACTAACACCTTAGATCCTATTTTATATTACACCTCATTGCTTTTTTACAGTGTGTCAAATTTTTAACAACAAAAAAGTCATCAACACATGTTTCAGCCAGAAACTTTTAGCCTTTCACTGTGGCCTTTTGCTGCTCCAGCATTCTTCAGGACATAAGTGGGTGCTGTATTATGCCCCACTGCTTAAAACCTTTTGTACTTGTGGTTATCTTAGTTATTTAGTTCTGGACTTCAGATCTTTGCACTTTATCATGCTCCAGTGACTGCCTAACTTGAAAATGAAACTACACATTACTGGTGTTCCATGCATAGACAGTTCTCTGCTGTACCCCGTCTTCTGTTCTGTTGTTCACTACCACCCTTCATGATCGAACAGATGTCTATGTATTTACTGTTCTGGGACTGGGTATCCGGTGTAGGGACACCACAGTCGCTGCTCCTATCTTTTCTCTTGTAACTCCTCCCAGGGGAAAGGCTTATTTCACCCCTTCATTCTGTACGCAGGTCTCTCACACTAGATAATAGTGCTCTGGAGATTGGTTACGGGTGCCGTGAAACGATCTCCAGAGCACTATTATCTAGAACAGTAAATACATAGACATCCGTTCCATCGTGAAGGGTGGTGGGAAGAGCTTTCCTGGATACTCCCGATTTACAGTCCCTGATGCAGTGTACAAATTACAAGAGATGTGGAGAGCTGAAACGGGGGGGCGGGGAGGGGACCGTGGGATCGTTCAACATCGTTTTTATATTTTATTGTAAAGAGAGGATTGCCAAAAGAAGTGCAGAAGGCGTTAGATAAGATTGTGGGTATTGAGGCAAAGGGTTGGCCGGAGATAGAGAGTATAAAAGTGCATCATTGCGAAAGAATTAAGGAACAGGAGAGGGAAACAGCTCAAAGGCATCAGTCAGAGGAAGCAAAATTGGTAAAAAAGAAATTGGCAAAGGTTGTGGTTCAGGTACATTTGTCCACGCCTGTACAGGTGGAGGGGACAGAGAGCACACAGCATGTCGTGAGCGCCACTAGTGTTGCGGTCTGGGCAGAAGGGTGACAAGGACAGTGGGGCGGGGGTCAACAATACCCCAGCCCACAGTGGCAGTAGGGAGGACCTCAGCGGCGAGAAAGAGGGGGCTTCCAAGAAGCAAGAGGAGGTGGATTTGGACCCAGAGGAGATGGTTTTGGACCATCACAATGTTGGAATTGTTTAAGGTGGGTGCATTTTGCAAGGGAATGCAGGAGCAGGTCTGCAATGGGGTATAATTATGGGTCACAGCAGCAGGGCCAAGGGCCCCAAGGACTAGGGTATCCGCAACTGAGTCACAGATATCAGAATCAAGGGTATCCACAGGAGCAACACCAAACATATAATCAGCAGCCTCAAGCAGCTGACATGCAAGTGCGGCACCCGCCACAGCAGCAGCCTGGCAGTGCTACACCGGTCAATAGGGTACCGAGTGGGACCACTACTCTCTTCGGAGGAGCAGCAGTGATGGGGGGTAACCCCTTCTCATTCTCTGGAACGAACACATATCCTGATTAGGACAGCACTAGCGTGTCCGGTCTTGTCAGCGACCATCCACCCCGAGGACGAACCCTTGGTGGGGGCGAATATAGGAAACAAGCAGTTCATACTTATGGTGGACTCCAGTGCAACAAAATCATGCATCATGGGGGTACATTTTCCATTATCATGCAAACAGACACGCAGGGATTCTCTGGGGATATTTCCAAGGTTCCATATACTGAGGCGCTGGGCGTAAAAGTGTGAGGGAAGGTGGTGTGAGCTCCCTTGCTATATTCCAAAAAGTTCCCCTGTCAATTTGCTGGGTAGGGACGTGCTCAGAAAATTAAACAGGACAATATCATTTACAGACTGCAGTATAGTTTTCTCCACGCCTGGGATGGGCGGTGTGGTATTCTCTGGGTGGACCTCCTCACGCTACCATTCAGCATTCGCATTCATCCCAAAGATGAGCCGACTCAGGAGCTGGGGTGCAACACCTCTTTACTTCATCCAACACAATCAATAACTGCCGTTTGAGCAGTAACCCCGCCCCTTCGCAACACGTGGGACGCAGCCCACTGAACAGTAACAATAAACAGAGGACTCATCCTCTTATTAACTATACGGTGACGACGCCACACCCTCCCGTCACTAAACATTTGGTTACACCCTCAATCTATTTCTTCGATGAGGCGATGCAGTTTTCTTCTTGCTCTCTGGGGTCGATGGTCCACCCTTGCAGATGGTTCCGCCCATGCCTCAGGTGCTGTGTCGTTTTCAGAGTCTTCTCTGTCTCCCTCATATGGAATGTCCCACTGAGAGAAGGAGTCATTCCTGCTTGTGTCACTTGCGTACGGGGTGCCAGGCATCCTTCTGAAATGCGAGGAGTTTCTTGTTATGGACGGGCGGTCCCCTTCCGTGGTGATGAGTGATCCTTTTTTCTTGACAATGATGAGTGGCTCTTCGTTGAAAGGAGCTACGTTTTTGTGCTGTTGAGGTTGTCGGACCACTACCACGTCCCCTGGTGCCAGGTCACTTCCTTTGGCCCTGCGAGTGACGTCGGCAGCTCGTTTCATTTTTCCTTTTATAAGAGTGTCCCTTGCCCTCATTTCAGCATCGTCCTCGTACTGGTCTTCATCGGCGACTACATGAGGTAGCCGTGTTCTGATCATTCGGCCGAACATCACTTCTGATGGTGACTTTCCAGTGGTGCTGTGTGGGGTGTTTCTGTAGTCTCGCATTAATTGGTACAGCAGTTTTTCGACAGGTTCTCCTGTGAGGCGCGCGATTTGTGTCATGCGCTTGATGTTACTCATGAACCTTTCTACTGTACTGTTTGCCTGAGGCCACAAGGGTGTCACTTTCCTATGGCGAATCCCCATGTATTCCGCGAATCTCTGGAAGTCTTGTCCAGTAAATGGAAGTCCGTTGTCGACTTGACTACCTTGGGTATTCCATATATTGCAAACATCCGATCCAGTGCTGGTATAGTGTGATGTGCTGAGGTGGACGGGACTATCTGCAGGTCAGGATACCTTGAGTATTCATCCACGGCTACCAATATGTACTCACCCCCTTCCATGGGCCCAAAATGGTCGATGGCTATTTCTTCCCATGTTCCTTCGGGTAGCGCAGTCATGCTTAGCGGTTTAGGGACTGTGTGGGGCTTCAAGATGGCACAGGTGGGGCAATTCTGCAGTAGTTCTTCCACGGATGTGTCTAGTTGGGGAAACCAAAGTTTTTGTCTTAGCATCCTTTTTGTGGATACAATGCCCCTGTGTCCTTCGTGTGCTAGTTCTAGCACCTTCTGTCGTAAACTTCTCGGGATTACGAGTTTAGTCCCTTTCAGTAGTAGTAGTCGTTCCTCTGACTTCGCGAGTTCTTCTTTCACAGCTAGGAGGCATGTGATGTCCTGTTTGGTGTCGTCGTTCATTGTTTCGCGGATCTGCTTTGCATGCTTCCATCGCCCTGTTTCTAGGCATCTTAGGATGGTTTGTATTCCTTGGTCTGTATTAGATTCTCGTGTTATTTGTTCCATGTCAAGTCCTTGTGGTGTGCTGCTGTGGATAACGTATCTTATATATTGCGCCAATTGACAATAATACAATAACAGTTGAGTTAAATTTTTAATTCCATTCCACAGCCTGACACGTGTTTCGAGCAAAGCTCTTTTTCAAAGGCGATAAAACTTGTCCAAGAAGAATCTTAATATTACTTGCAATTGCAATGACCATTAGAGGAAATCAGCCTTCCGGCAACAACAGTATCCAAGGGATCCAAGGGATCCAACTGTTATTGTATTATTGTCAATTGGCGCAGTTCACCGATTACAATTAACTTATCTCTCACTGAGGGTTCTTGGTCCTGGCACCCTCACAATCTCATGTTGAACGCTGCCTTTTTCATATTCTTAAAATTGAGCATTTGCGCTGGTTGTTCACATAGGCCCTTGGACCACACTTTTTTACTGCTATCTTATATATTGATCAGCAATGGATGGTTCCGGTCCACTCTTTTCCCTTGGGTGGCGGGAGAGAAAATCCGCAGGGTTTTGTTCCTTCCCTGGCCTGTGTATGATAGTGAATTGATAGTCCTGCAGTCGAAGTGCCCACCTGGCTATTCTTGGTGGCATTTTAGCTTGAGGATTGCCATAAATGAAGGTGAGTGCCTGGTGGTCTGTTACTACTATGAAAGGTTTCCCATATAAGAAAAGATGAAAGTGCTCACAGGCCCAGACGACCGCCAGTCCTTCCTTCTCTGCTTGAGAGTAGGCTTGTTCAGTTTTGGAAAGGCTTCGACTGGCGTAGGATACTATGTGCTTCCCACCTCCCTCGTTGTCGTCCAGTTGTGTGAGAATGGCACCTAGTCCTACGGGACTGGCATCAACGATGAGTTCTGTGATCTTCTTGGGGTCAAAGTATGCCATGTTTCGGGCATCGGAGATGCGGTCTTTAATGATCTGGAATGCTTCTTGGCATTTGGGTGACCAGGCAAACTCAGTGTTAAGTTTGGTGAGAGCTCGGAGAGGTTCGCTGATGGACGCGAAGTCTCGTATGTACCTTGTGCAATAGCTTGCAAGTCCTAAGAAGGATCTGAGGTCGTCGTGGGTGGTTCAGCTTCACGGAGCGCGCTAACTTTGTCGGGGTCAGGCGTCATGCCCTTCTCCGAAAATATGTTCCAAAGAATCTGAGTGTCTTCTTGCGAAATTCACACTTTTCTTTGTTGAGTGTTAGCTGGGCTTCTTCCAGGGCCATGCAGACTCATTAGCGTGGCGTCATGTTGCTCTTGATTTTGACCGAAGACTAAGATGTCGTCGCTATAGTTCAAACAGTTGGGCACGTGTTTGATAACATTGTGAAATTCTGCTTGAAAAATTTCTGCCGCGGAGGATACTCCGAAACTAAGCCTCTTGTAGCGGAATAAACCTAGATGAGTGGCAAAAGTTGTTATATATCGGGAGTTCTTGCTGAGCTTTAGCTGGTGGTAGCCTTTGTTTAGGTCTAACTTGGAGAATATTGTCGCTCCATTCAAAAGGTGCACCATGTCTGTTATTCGAGGAGCTTGATGTCGTTCTCTCAGGATGGCTTCATTTGGTCTCCTCATGTCCACACATATCCGGATGTCGGGGGAGTCTCTCTTCGGCACCAGCACTATGGGGGAGACCCATGGTGTGGGGCCTTCTGCTGGCTCAATGATGTCTGCCTCGAGTAGCTTGGTTAGTTCATTCTCAACTTGCTGTTGAATGTTGATGGGGATACCCCTGTAATGTTGTGCTACTGGCGTGACGCTGGCGTCGATGTGAAGTTCAATCTGTTTGTCCTTCAGTTTGCCGATGCCTTTGAATAGTGCTGGGAAAACTTGGTCGATGCTTGCCGTTGGGTCTAAGTATTTGTGCACCATGATGCGGTATAATACGTGAATGAGTCCCATCTCTATGGCTGACCGATAGTTTAGGATGCATCCGCTCTCGGTGGCAGCCTCTAGCACGTGCAAGGGGATGTTTTTCTCATGTTCCTTGTATCGGCATGATGCCATGAAGAACCCTTTGCATGCCAGTGGTGTTTTTGAGCCGTATGGATAGATGAGGGCTCGTGCTGGCTGTAGATGGCTTAGTATTGGGCTGTGTTCTTTTGCCGTGTTATTTCCCAGGGCGTATAGATATCCCTTTCTCCGCTGTGTTTCTTGGTGTTTCTCTTCTGTCTGCGGGAACTCTCTTCTGATGATGCACTTGACACGCTGTCTGACTGTGACTGTTCTATGAGGCACCTTACATATCTCCTAGGTCTCCTCCTTGTTTTGGATGGGGTGGTTTTGTTCTCCCTCCAGTCTCTCCTCTCTTTCCTTCTTTCCGGTTGTTCATCGTGGTGTCGGTGCCGCCCTTGTTCGTGGAGTTGGTGCGCTGCTCTATGGTGTTGGGAAGGCTGGTTCGGCTCCAGTTCCGTTGTGGGTTTTCCACTTCTTCCGGCTCCCCTCATTTTGCTGCGAAATATCAAGCATACAGACTTGTAGTGGTTGTCGCCTCCACATGCGGAGCATGTCTGGCACATGGCAGGGCACGTTCCTTCATGTGGGTACTCATGTCCACATCGATAGCAGAAAGGGTCAGTGTTGGCTCTCGCTGTCCCTTCCAACTTGTTGATACTTTCTTGTTTACCGTGCGTGATCTTTATGTCATCCAGGCCTTCCACTTGTGCTGCGAGGGCAGCGTCTGATCTTGCCAGACGTAGGATTTCCTCTAGATTTCTCGGCTGTTGTAGTAGCCGTTTCCGGAAATCTGCACTTTCGCACCCCACTATGATTTGCGACCTGAGGGCCTCCTCATTTGAGTAATTGTTGAAATCAGTGTTTCATTTTTGCCCTTAGTCCCATGACGAATGCGTCTATGGTTTCTCCTCTGTTCTGCTTGGTAGTGTGGAATATGTGTCGTTCATAGTCTACGTTTGTGTGGGGCGTGAAATATTCCGTGAGCGTTGTTTTTAACTTGGCGTAAGTGTCTATGGTGTCTTCCGGTATTTCATCGAGGATGTCTCGCACGTTGGGACCTACGGCATGGTTTAAAAGATTTAGCTTTTGTTCATCTTCTAGTGGTCCGGCCGCTTTTATGCATACTTCAAAGTCTCTCAGCCATCTTTTCCATCTTGACCCAAGGGTTCCTGTGTCGGTGAGGTCAAAGTTTGCTGGTAATTGGGCTAGGAGGCTGTCCATCATCTTTTTATGCTCTGGTCTGACTGGGGTCACTGGGACTGTAATTGCCTCCCTTCGGGCTGGGGTCACTGGGACTGTAAGCGACTCCTCTCGGGCTGGGGTCACTGGGACCGTAAATGACTCCCCTTCCGAGCCACTCATGGGTTAACCCTGGCTGCTTTCCTTATTTCTTTCGCGCCAAAATGGGCTTCCCTTGTCTTGAATGTGGCGAGGCCTTTGTCAGGCCTGCTGTCTCGTGAGCAGTGGCGCTTGTATGCCCGTACGGCCTTGCCTTGGTGGTGCGGCCTGTTCGTGTGGGATCTTGAAATCCTTTTCCCGCGTGCTGGGCTTCGTACGGTGGGGAGGGCGCTCCACGTGTTGATGCCAGAGCAGTCGCTGCGCTGTGTGGTTTTGAGCCTGGGGCCAGGTGTTTGCTCGCGTTGGGGCGCTTGAGCTTACCCTTATTGGTGCATGGGCGAGGAGTGGGAGGACTGTGCCTCAGCTGCTTCTCTGGCCGTTCTTTGCCAGCCGTTGCCGTCGGCGGGAGGCCAGTGCTCCTCAACCGCCCGGAGATGTGCTGGAGTTCCTTTCCAGCCGTTGGCAGGAGGCCAGTGCTCCTCGACTGCCCGGGGGTGTGCGCAGGGAGCCGCTGCTCCACCCACGTGTGTCTCGAGATTGCACCTGCCGGCGTTGTTGCCGTTGGCGGGAGAGGTTTTTCCCTCCCTCCCGCCCGGAGTGATGTCACGCGGGAAGAGCACGTCGGAGCCTCCTTGAAGCTCGCGCGGAGCCCTTTTAACAGTGGGGAGCCTTCTCGCTCCGACCCACTGTCCCCAGTCGTTCTCGCCCGTGAGAAGTCCCGCGGCGCTGGCTTGCGCGCCACGAGCACTTTGGATTTGAGGTGGCGGGCACGGTGGAGACACGTGTCCGCCTCGTCGCCAATGTGGTATTCTCTGGGTGGACCTCCTCACGCTACCATTCAGCATTCGCATTCATCCCAAAGATGAGCCGACTCAGGAGCTGGGGTGCAACACCTCTTTACTTCATCCAACACAATCAAGAACTGCCGTTTGAGCGGTAACCCCGCCCCTTCGCAACACGTGGGACACAGCCCACTGAACAGTAACAATAAACAGAGGACTCATCCTCTTATTAACTATACGGTGACAACACCACAGGCGGTATAAGAGCGATGTTGATAATACACACAATGACAAGGGAGGTGGTGGTCCACAGGATTCCCGTGGTCCCGGACATGTTGATTTATGGTATATCTGTGCTCATGGAGGCAGTGCCTCAGATTGCTAAACAGTGTTGGCAAGTGCCCACAGATTTCATCTTCGTCCAGCTGTGTCACCTGAGGTGGTGGCGGGAATGATATTGTCGCTGGATTTACAGGGATTGTTGGTCTCTGACAAGAGGGCTGTCATGCTAGGAATTGACAGGGACGGGTGTGAGTGGAACACAGTGCTCTGTATAGCTCTGACAGTACAATTAAAGGAAGTGACGGATGACGAGCTATTCGATAATAATGATAAAGATGGGGAAATAATATTATAGATGTGTATCCCCTGTGACATAATGGCACAATACCAGAGGGTGCAGTGCCCTTTGATGGCAGTACTAACCCCACCTCTGTTTCTTGGCGAAGACTTACAACACGTGCCTCCGCATTTGTGGACTATGAATCCACACGATGTGGGATTACTGAAAGACGTGACCCCTGTGCATATAACATTGAAGCCAGGTGCAGTGCTACCTAGGGGGTGTCACGGTATTAGTTTTATGACGGTACGATAACCTTCTTGCCAAATGACGGTATCATGGTTATCGCGGTATAGCAGGTGGAGTTAACTAATCTTAACACATATTTTCTTAAAAGGTCATACATGGTGAGATTTATCATCACAAACAAAACCAGGCACCCAGGGCCAGCATTGGGCTTTTCAACATAATTTCCACTGAAATGCCAGCCCTTGCTTCCACCTAGCACAAACACATGTGGAGAGGAGGAGGGGTGGCGAGCCCTGCTGCAACTGGCAAAGCAAACTAAATAGCTTTTATTAAGTGGTCATTTAGGCTTTTAGCTCCCCCACTGGCTACTGGTGAAGATGAACATGCTGCTATCTTTATAATCTGTATGCCACAGATCAATGGAGGCTGATGGTAGTATACGCTTGTGCGCATACACACACACACACACGCACGCTCTCTTTACGTTACAGCCTTTACTTTACTTGCGGGCCAAAAGGTGTTCAGTAATCACCACGGACATGTTACCCTTTGGTATGGCAGTAGGGAATACCCACAGAGATGAGTGAATTTCGCAGTGTGACTTACTATATGTAAATTCAATGACAGAACCAGGGAAATCCCCCATTGTCATATGTTTAGCAAACATTATCCATTTTAAATATATAAATCCCAAAGCCGCCAACCCAAAGTAAACCTTTTTCCTCCTGGGCTCTGTATTTATTCTTCCTATTGCTAACATAATGATTTTGTGTCAGGCACGTGTGGTTTATGGAATGGCATTAAAAACTGCTCCAACTGAAACTACTTGGCAGATGGCACATCCAACAGTGCAAGACTGTGCAGCACTTGCTTACTGCAGCCTTTCCAAATCAGATTGAAAAGCACACTTAACGGTATAAACGGTATACACAATGTGACGGTTATTATTGTTCAATTAAGTGGTTCACGGTATCTTTAACGGTATACCGTTATACCTTTACATCCCTAGTGCTACCTACGGTAAAACAATATCCGTTATCAAGGGAAGCAGAGGAGGGTATTCGAAATGCACTACAGGCTCTACTGGACCAGAGAATTATCGTGCCATCCACGTCTCCATGTAAAACGGCGATATATCCTGTCAAGAAATCGACAGGGGACAATTGGAGAATGAGCCAGGACTTGCACCCCCTAAATGTGGTGCAAAAATAATTTCTAGTTGCTCCTAATCCTGCAACAATTTTATGCAGTATCCCTTAAAGAAGCTACATACTTCACAGTAGTGAATTCCAAAAATGCATTTTTCGTGATTCCACTCCATCTTGAATCAAGGTGTCTCACAGCATTTACAAAGGGACAGATGCGGTTTGAACATACTAGGTTACCTCAAGGATACTGTGAGAGCCGAAGCATTTTTAACAGGATATTTCATGCTGATCTAGGGAACATTCAGGTGCGCAGTATGATTATCCAGTACGTGGTCGATTTGTTAGTGTGCAGCGACAGTGAGCAACACTGCCGCAAGGACTCCATTACGCTCCTACAATTGCTGGCCTACAAGGGGTACGAGGTTGATAAGGCCAAGTTATAATACTGCCAACAGGAGGTGCTCTATCTAGGGCAGTTTATATCAGTGAATGGTATAAGGATACTGCCAGATAGACGGCGCAACTCCCAGACCCGCCTCAGTTACAGAAATGCAGTAGTAGGGCATGGTTCTTAGATTACGCTGCATACACGAGGCCACTTTTGCAAGCCCTTAGGGAAGCACAAAAACCAAAGGACCATAAATTACAGTGGGCAGCAGACATTATCAAACAGTTTGACGATTTAAAATAAGTCATTAGTTCGGCATCCGTACTGGCCACCCCAGACTACACGCATGAATTTTACTGATTCTCACATTCAGATGGCCAGCTCATGACAGCCCTACTGACACAGAAGACTACTATGTGCCATAAGCCATTGGCCTATTACAGCGGCACTCTGGATGCAGTGATGCAAGGGCAGTTCGCGTACGAACAAACTTTAGCAGCTGCTGCTATTGCAATAGAGAAAAGTTCTACAATTGTAAAGGGGTTGTATGTGGAAAACTCTGTTTGCAATTCTAGAGAGGTCAGAATCTACCCTGTCTACATAAAGGTCCTCTGCGTATGAGATTATCATTTATGAGCATCATATTAATGTGGTTAAATGCAAAACAGTGAATCCTGCCACCTTCCTAATGGACATGCCTACTTCAGAGGATTTAACAGTGCATGACTGTGCCACATACGAGGGGGAGGAGGAGAACGACATCCCCAAAGCAAGGGACCGTGCATTGTCAGAGGGTGAGATACTTTTCGTTGATGGGTCATCCACAATTGACCAGGAGAGTGGGCAAAGACATACAGGGGCACCGGTGGTACGACTTAAGGAAGTGGGAAAACAATACAGTGGTCATGAAAAGATTGCCCATGCATTATTCTGCACAGGCCGCGGAACTCATAGCGCTTATTGAAGCTTTGAGGGCGTCCCAAGGTTGCCAGGCCACAATATATTTGGACTCGGCGTACATCAGGACAATAGGGCACGCTGGCCTATCCCGCTGGAAGAGGAGGGGGTTTCAGAGGGCAGATGGGTCTCCAGTGCAGTGTAGGATTAAACTAACATTGTGTGCTAAATTAAGAGAATGACAGTAATACAGCCGGGATAAACCATGGCCGCCACCACAGGAGAACGTAGGGGGGCCACAATCATGGGAAGCACTTTCTTTAGTGTTTTAAGTTGGAAATGGCGGGACTAACACACAGCTGTAACTTACTTGTCCATAGACAAAGATGTAGACAGAAGTACACTCAGGTTTTTAACCTTGTTCACTGGAGTTGGGAGAGGGCCCAAAGAAGAAGGCGAGAAGGAGGACACCCAAAGCGTGGGATCAGGGGGACAGCCCACCACCAGCACCTCAGTTTTGTTTCCGTTCAATTTAAGCCAATTGTGGTTCATCCACTCCCCACGGCCGCCAGGCACCCCCATAGGTACGACGAAATTTCAGCCTGATCAAGATCTAATCGGATCAGGATCTGGGTGTCGTCGGCATACAAGTAGCATCTGATGCCGAAGGAGCAGATGAGATACACAAGGGCCCAAATGTAGATGTTAAAAAGAATCAGAGACACAGAGGAGCCTTGCGGCACTCCGCAGGTGAGGTGAAAGGGAACAGAAAGGAAAGGAGGCATAGAGAGGGCCTCGGTACGATCCGCCAGGAATGAGGTGAACCAGGCTAGTACCTGCCCGCCCAGATAGAACCATCTTGCCAAGGCGGGACAGCAGGATGGTGTGGTCGACAGTGTTGAATGCCAGTGACAGATCTAACAAAATCAGGGCACCCACTCCACCTGCGTCCACCAGCCTGGACAGGTCATCCTGGACGGCAACCAAGACACTCTGTGTGCCTCTACCAGGCAGGAAACCAGATTGAGCAGAATCAAGAAGATGCAAAGAAGATCAAACCCCCACCGCCTCCGCTCCCCGAACACACCATTTCCCCTCCCTAAAAACTGCACGCCTAGCCTTTGCAAGAACCAAAGCCGCATCCCTCTCCCCCTCTGACCCTCCTACCCTCTCCCACACTCCAATCGCAATAAAGAAACTAAAGAGGAACCGTACCTGGTCCCCCTCAATCTCTCAGCACTCCTCGCCTCCCCTGTCTCGACCCGCAACCTCTGTACCCCAATCACCTCCTTCCCCCGTAGCTTCACCCTGCCTGAAACCCCTCTCCCTCGACTTCTCATCAACTACAACTGAAAATCCTAACCACCCACACCCTACCTTCAAATCCCCCGAACCAAACCCGAGCATCCCAACTCACGCAGCCACCCATCCCCGCCCGAAACCCGCCAACTCCGCTGCTCGCCCACTATTCCCATCGATCATTTCCCACCGTACCCCTCTCCCTCCCCAGCTTCCTCTCTCTCCGCCACCACCACCTTCCGCTCCTGCTCCGAGACCAACCTCGCCTCCCGATGTGAACTGCATCCTATTTAATGCCCGCTCCGTAGCAAAAAACAGATACTGCATCTTTGACCTCCTCGCCTCGGACAAACCGGATCTGGTTTTCATCACCGAAACTTGGTTCTCGGACGATTTCGCCCCAATAGCCAGTGAAGCCTTCCCCCCCGAATACTCCCTCATCCAACTGAACCGTCCTTCTAGAGGAGGAGGAATAGCCTTCGTCTTCAAGTCTCTCTTCCACGCCTCAATCAACAACCAACCTTCCATTCCATCCTGCAAATCTCTCCTCGTTAGACTATCCCTCTCCCCGTCGCTCTCACACAGCTTCCTAATAATCTACAGACCCCCTGGCTATGATAGACATTTCGCAAATAACCTCTGCGACTCTATTGCCACCCTCCAACTAAACCACCCCAACCTCATCCTTCTTGGAGACTTCAACATATGGCTCGACATCCCCACCAACCCTATGACACTCTCTGGTTGACGGTTTGGACGCAATTAACCTCCAACCCCACACAAACGGCCCGACTAACTATAAAGGACACACTCTTGATGCCATCTTTAGCTCCAACACCCTGATATATTTAAAGCCCCCCACCCCTATCCTCTGGTCCGATCACTTCATTCTCTCGTTCACCATTCACTCACCCGACCGCCTTCCCGTACTCGAACCTGAACCTCCGTATCTACGCAAATGCTGGAAAAAACTAATAATCATCCCGGACCTAGCCAACGCACTCCTCCAGTCTCCGCCACCTACCTGCCTACTCAACAAACAACTAACCCCTGACGCCTTTGACTCATGGCTCAATGCATCTCTGACGCGGCTCACACCCCCTTGCAAACCATCAACCCGCCGTGGCCTCTTCCCCAGATGGTTCACTCCTGAGTTGAAGATCACTAAACAACTATATAAATACCTAGAACGCAAATGGCAGAAAGACAAAACCCAGGTGAATAGGGCCACCTTGGCCAGTCACCTTTACCAGTACAAGGCCGAAATCCGGAAAGCAAAAAAAGCCCACTACAACTCCCGAATCCAAAACTGCAAAAACCCAAGCAAAGAACTCCACAAAATCATCTCCGAATTCACCCATCCGGCTTGCAACACGACTGTCCCGACTCCCTCACAATCTCTGTGCGACTCACTCTCCCTCCTCTTTTTCACCACGGCTCTCGAAAGAACAAATACTCTAGCCACCAACCTTGCTCTCTTACATCCTCCAAGCAATTCTCCCCCCCATACCGGCCACCCCACCAGATGCGACCTTTACGCAACCAACGTTTGAATCCTTTCGTCCAATATCACCAGAGCAATTTCTCAAACTTCTATCTGCCTGCAAACCATCTGGCTCGCCACTGGATCCTTGCCCAGCCACAACCCTCAAAGAAATTTTCACTTCCACCTGCGCAGGTGAACACACAAGATCCATTATAAATGCCTCCCTTTCCTCTGGTATCTTTCCCGACGCATTCAAAACGGCTTATGTCAAACCTCTAATTAAAAAACCTTCGCTCGACCCTCTCGAGCCCAAAAACTACCGCCCCATCTCAAACACCAGATTCCTTGCCAAACTCATTGACCGAACAGCCTACTCCCAACTAAATGCCTTTGTCGAAGCCAACAATCTCCTAGACCCCGCTCAATCAGGTTTCAAAGCCCGTCACGGAACTGAAACCACCCTAACCTCAATTTGGGATGACCTTAAAATGACCGCAGACTCCGCGGGATGCGCAGCGCTAATCCTTCTTGACCTATCCGCCGCCTTCGACACAATCAATCACTCAATCCTCCTAGACCGCCTCCACACCCTAGGAATTCGTGGAACCGCTCTTAAATGGATAGCTTCATTCCTCAAGGATCAGTACCAAATAACGATACTCTCCAACTATACCTCCCAAGCCCGACCAGTCGACACGGGAGTCCCACAAGGAGCGTGCCTATCCGCCCTCCTGTTCAATCTCTACTTGATCACCCTCCCACCAATAATTCGCTCGCACAACATCCTGTGCTACAACTACGCCGACGACACCCAACTAATTCTGAAACTCCTGAACTCGAAACCCAACTGCCGACCTGACCTAGCCTCCTGCCTCCTTGACATAGAACTCTGGATGACCCAAAGCCACCTCCTGTTAAACCCCTCCAAAACGGAAATCATGATATGTGGCAACCTGGAACTTCTTCCACAACCACTACCCTGGCCATCCGCCATGGGCAACTCTCCGCCCCCCTCCAACTCAGTGAAAAATCTTGGATGCACTCTTGACTCTGACCTAACACTCTTGCGCCAAGTCAACAACGTCTCAAAGTCCTGCCACTACCACCTTAAAACCCTTAGGCGCATCTTTCCATATCGCTCCTTTCCCAACAGACTCTCCGTGGTCCAATCAATCGTTATATCAAGACTGGACTACGCAAACCCCCTATACCTCGGAGTCCACACGTACCAACTGAAAAAACTCCAAAGGGCACAAAACGCGCCAGCCAAATTGCTTCTTGCGCTTGGCCCAAGAGACCACATCTCCCCAGCCCTTAAAACGCTGCACTGGCTTCCAGTAGCCCGAAGGGTGACTTTCAAAACCTTGTGCATCTCCCATCGAGCACTGCATAAAACCGGACCTCAATATTTTCAAGACAAACTAAAACCCTACAACCCCCCACGCACCTTAAGATCAAGCTCAGCTGGCCTCCTAGTCCTTCCGAAGACAAACTTAGGCGGGTCATCTTTCTCAGCCTTGGCACCCACGCTATGGAACTCACTCCCACCCCACATCCGCCAGACTGAGGATTTAATGTCTTTCTGCAAACTGCTGAAAAGCTGGCTCTTCCCCTAAAATCAACCCATACCAAACTAACCCAAACAGACCAATAGCAACTCAATGACACCAATCCATCAAACCACCGGATGCGAGAATCTGGCAGCTAACGACCCCCAATGTAAACTAGAAGGGCAAACATAATTAAATTAATAAAGTAGATCAAGCAGTGGAATGGTTAATAAGAATAAATCAGACGGGAACAGGAAAGAGATTTGAACTCCCGAAATGGATAGAATGCATGAGGAGCGAACAAAGTGAATGGCGTGGATGTATTACTTAGAACAAATAACTATAGTTTGAATGAATGTGGGAATCGAATGAATATGTAGACCGATGAGTATATCGAATGGATGAACATGTTGAGTGGATGAGTGTGTAGAGCGGCTGGGTGTGTAGAACGGACAAGCGTGTAGAGCGGATGAGCGCGTAATACAGTGAAGCGAGTAGAACACAGAAGTGCGTAAAACAGATGAATGTCCAGAACGTATGAGCGTAAACGGGATAAGTATGTAGAAAAGACGAGTATGTGAACGTGATGAGTATGTAGAGCACATCAATATGAATAACGCATGAGTGGATAAGAGCGGATGAGTGGATAAGAGCGGTTGAGTGGATAAGAGCGGATGAGTGGATAAGAGCGGATGAGTGGATAAGAGCGGATAGAGCGGATAGAGCGGATGAGTAGATAGACCTGATGAATGGATACTATGGATGAGTGGACGGAGTGGATGAGAGGATAGAACGGTTGAGAGGATGAGTGGATAGGGCGGATGAGAGGATGAGTAGATAGGGAGGATGAGTAGATAGGGTGGATGAATAGATAGGGCGGATGGGTGGATAGGGCGGATGGGTGGATTGAGTGGATGAGAGGATAGAACGGTTGAGAGGATGAGTGGATAGAACGGTTGAGAGGATGAGTGGATAGAACGGTTGAGAGGATGAGTGGATAGGGCGGATGAGAGGATAAGTAGATAGGGATGAGTAGATAGGGCGGAGAGGATGAGTAGACAGGGCGGATGAGTGGATAGGGCGGATGAGAGAATTAGTATATAGGGCGGTTGAGTGGATAGGGCGGATGAGAGGATGAGTAGATAGGGCGGATGAGTGGATAGAGTGGATGAGTGGATAGAGTGGATGAGAGGATGGAACGGTTGAGAGGATGGGTGGATAGGGCAGAGGAGTGGATAGAGTGGATGTGAGGATAGAACGGTTGAGAGGATGAGTGGATAGGGCGGATGAGAGGATGAGTAGATAGGGCGGATGAGAAGATAGGGCAGATGAGAAGATAGGGCGGATGAGAGGATGAGTAGATAGGGAGGATGAGTGGATATGGATAGAGTGGATGAGTGGATAGAGTGGATGAGGATAGAACAGATGAGAGAATGAGTGGATAGGGCGGATGAGTGGATAGAGCAGATGAGTGGATGTGTGGATAAGGTGGATGAGTGTCAGAGCATATGAGTGGATAAGAATACAGAGTGAATGAGTGTACAGAACAGATGAAGGTATAGAACAGATGAGTGTAGAGGTGAATATATAGGACAGGATAGTGCTGTTGAATGCGTGAAAGGCACGAGTGCTTAAAGCAGATGAGTACAGGGAGCAGATGAGTACGGGGAGCAGATGAGTGCGTAGTGGGGATGAGTGCGTAGTGGGGATGAGTGCGTAGTGGGGATGAGTGCGTAGTGGGGATGAGTGCGTAGTGGGGACGAGTGCATAGTTTGGACGAGTGCGTAGTTTGGACGAGTGCGTAGTGGGGATGAATTGGGTAGGGGGGGACGAGTGCGTAGAGGGGACGAGGGCGTAGAGGGGACGAGGGCGTCGTAGAGGGGACGAGGGCGTCGTAGAGGGGACGAGGGCGTCGTAGAGGGGACGAGGGCGTCGTCGTGGGGGTGAGGGCGTAAAGGGGGTAAGTGCGTAAAACTGGTGAATGCTTAGAGGGGGAGAGTTCGTAGAGGAGCACGTGACGAATAAAGTATGATTTAGAATGCAGAGAATGTCTGAAAGGGCATATAACCCATCTTATCTCACCACCACGCTTACTCTCTCCTTACATCACCACTCAACTAGAACACAGAGATACTATGACACCATTCGGTATAACTGTTCTCATACCAACACTCGCCGCTCACTCCACATCATTCTAGTAATCACTGCTGGTTACACACCCCCCAGCCAGGCGTTCTCCTCAGGCCTAACGCAGCCACATCCGATCTGGATAAATCCTGCCAGAACAAACACATACTCCTGACCTCTCAGCCGGCACACCTACCGCTAGAAAGCAGCTATCACACGCATACCGCACGAGCTGCACACATACCCGGTGCTCACACGCACCCTTTTTTGACTCTCTCTACTGATATGAACTTCGGTTCAACCTACCAGCACCTTCTGACCATACCAATGGTATATAAGGCCCTGTATAAATGCAAAATAACAATAACAACAATAATGAGGACTCCATTTTTGAAGTTATATAAGATGTTTTGGCTGCTTTAATGGCTGCGGGGTATTCAGCTGAGCGGGCCTTATATTGCTTTTTTTAAATGGGGTTATAGGCCTTGCGCCACTTTCGCTCGGCCTGTCTTAATTTAAGATGAGCAGCCTTTACGTGATCCG
Source organism: Ambystoma mexicanum (assembly GCA_002915635.3). Lineage (NCBI taxonomy): Eukaryota > Metazoa > Chordata > Amphibia > Caudata > Ambystomatidae > Ambystoma > Ambystoma mexicanum. Next base: position 813,709,185 of record CM010928.2, read on the forward strand.
AAAACCAGGGTTCTGAGGGCAATCTGTGAGGTTGAACCAACCACAGAGGCGCCACCAGATTAGCAGCCTCCAATAGTGCCTTAGAGAGAAGGGAGAGCGAGGCCACAGGGGCTGACCTAAACTTGGCACTAACAGAGGAGACCAAACTTTGGGTATCTGCAGAACACCAAAGATAATTGATGTACGTTGGTATATCAATTATCTTGAAAGGTTAAAAGGAGGGGTAGCAATACCTGCACCCCATCTACCTTACCGGTCTGTCCACGCACGATACGTGTCTGCCGAATATATATATATTCTCTCTCTCTCTCTCTCTCTCTCTCTCTCTCTCTCTCTCTCTCTCTCTCTCCTCTCTCTTCTCTCTCTTCTCTCTCTTCTCTCTCTTCTCTCTCTTCTCTCTTCTCTCTTCTCTCCTTTTCGTTATTTTGTGTATCTGTGCTTTCATTTCAGGAGAAGATGGATGTGATTAATGTAAATAGTTTGTTAAGTAGGGACCCGAGATGTAGATGCATGAATGAGAAAATATGGACCTATCTTTACTATTGTGGATTGACCGTTATTGAAGGTCTCTGTGTAATATTGATGGTACTATTGGGACTGTATTGGGGGGAGGCTGTTATAGGGGGAGGTCCTATAAAGGGGGCAATGGGATTGTATATTATCCACATGGGACAGTACATTTAAATGTCAATAATATTAGCAGAATTACATATATTAGTAATAGTGTGAATGCTAACAAAAATAATGGAAATTAATATAGGAAGAGCAATAGTGCTCGTAGAAGTGTTAGTGATGACTATAACAGGTACAACACGACAATGGGGGAAACAGTGAAAAGGTTGTTTTCAGCAAGTAGGAGATTGTCTAACAATATGATGTTATTTTCAATAGCACTGTTAAAGTTGGCATCCCTGAGAGCATGTGTAAAATAATGAAAAGAGAAGTATGAAGAAAGTATGATACGTATCAAGGGCTGGGTTTGGATGCGATTGAATATATTCATCATCCAGAGTTTACCAATTCATGGTATTCCGACATGAGTGGTGTGGGAAGAAACGCTGTGAATGGAAGCTGCTATGTGTGTTCACTCATTCCACACACGTCAGGGGCTCCCACGGTGTTAGTACTGCAAGCAGTCCCATTTATAGAGGCACAATGCCTAGTTCATCTTGCGCTATGCAGAATAAAAGGAACTTTCCAGGCGCACAGCGTGCAACTGCAAATGGTGGGTCCAGATCTTGTACAGTGGGGCGGCGATTCAAAGAACATCAAGTGTGTGGTGCTACCCTATCTGATGGTGAAAGGGCCTAAACATGTCCACAACAACTGGCAGGACACCACACTACCTTGCTTGGCAGAAGGACTGGTAACATACAGCAATGAAAGGATAGCACGGGTGGACAATTTCAGTGCACAAATCTGGTCAGAGCATATCACAAAGCTGACGTTCATAATACAGGAACAAGCATCTAGCATCCCGCACAAACTACACTTCTACAACCTGGCAAACCAGACATAAGACCACCCTAAAATCCAAGAAACCGTGTTCTCTCGAACAGAGGAACAAACGCCTAGCATCTCACATAATAACTGGCCAGCAACACCCACAAACTACCCCCTCATCCATGACCCGCAGAAACGAACAACTCAACTGCAGACCCCCTCAACAACGAGAAATTAACGGACGCCGTTGAGAAAAAGCCCACCACTCAACCCAGACATTCAAACAAGCCCCTCCGGGGCCACAGCACCTCACTCAAGGCGCAATCCTTTCACGGCCATAGATTGGATACCGAAGAAAGAAAAAACGTTATAACCTAGCGCTAACGCTAAAAAGGTCAACGCACCTCACATCCCGAAAACAGATAGCACAACTCACCTCAAGGGAGCCCTCATCAATGCCAGATCCCTCCTGGCACATGCCCTTGACATTGCTGATCTCATCACCTCCAACGACCTAGACTTCCTAGCAATCTCTAAAACCTGGCTGCACCCAGCTGCCACCCCTGTCCTCTCCCTGGCCATCCCTGAGGACTACACCATCCTCAGGAAAGACAGATTGATATCTAGAGGAGGCGGAGTAGCTGTCATCGCTAAAAATAACCTTCCCATCAGAGAAATACCTAACCAAGCTATCCCGTCGGGAGAACTTGTCAAACTTAAAATCTCGCTCTCCGCTACATCCACTCTCACAATCCACTTAATCTACAGACCACCAGGCCCCCTGCTACCGTTTGAGGAAGACATCGCACAACCCTGCTCAAAAATCATCATTCTGGAAGACTTCAACTTGGGTCTCAATGACCCATCAGACTCCTAGGCACTTGCCCTTGCCAATACTATTGAAGTGCAAGGCTTCCTTCACAGAATCTCCAACCCTACATACGACAAAGCCCATTTACTTGACTGGCTAGCGGACCTCAATTGCCACACCAACATATTAGAAAACCACCATTGCCCCTGGTCAGACCACATCATCATCTCATTCGCTATCAACGATATAGCCCAGTCGAATACCCCGCCTCAACCTACCTCAATGGCACCCTTTAGAAACTCACGAAACATCAGACCAGACAACATACTCCCCCTGCTACTTCCAATAACAAGCTACTCACACCAATACCAACCCCACCTCCATGGTGACACTCTACAACCAAACCCTCCTTGATGCCATTAACATTTTTTGTTTTTTTTGTCGCATGGCAAACTCATCCTTTAGAGATCGGCATGTTCCCACCGGCTTAAAAACAGTAACAGTGGCACCATTGGTTAAAAAGCCTGGTCTCGACCAGCAAAATCCGGCAAATCTCCGACCTATTACTAACTGTAATTTTCTGTTGAAAATTCTCGACAAAATAGCCACGCACCAACTTCAAGGGTACGTGGACAAGCACGACTTACTACACCCCCAGCAATCAGGATTTAGAAGTGCACACAGCACGGAATCAGCACTACTCGATCTTCAATCTAAAATGCTAGAAATCCTTGATAAAGGAAAGGCCGGCCTGCTCATTCTATTGGACCTCTCGGCAGCGTTCGATTTATTAGATCATGCGAAGCTCCGTGAGGCCCTGGGAAAAGCAGGAAACTGCGCTGATGAAGCCATTGAATGGATATCCTCTTTTCTGGAGGACAGAAAATCTAAAATCACCTGGGGCGGACATTCCACTAGTACTAACCCCGTGGACTGTGGCGTCCCACAGGGAGCCAGTTTCTCCCCTCTCCTCTTTAATCTATATATTCGTTGTCTCTGCACCCTCCTTTCACAGTTGGGGATCTATTTCACCAACTTCGCAGATGACACAACTGATTATAGAACTCTGCGGAGACCACACCACAGATAACAGACTATCAGCCATCTATAACACCATAGAGAACTGGATGAAGGCTCACTGGATGTGCTTAAATGGTTCGAAAACTGAACTTATGACATTTGGATCCACAAAAGCCCTATCTAATCTGGGCCCAGCCTATTCCACTGTCAACATTAAAGACTCCAATATTATAGTCACGAATAAAGTTAAAACACCTGGCATATACCTGCAATCCTCATTAGGAGCAGAAGCACAGGTTTCATACCTCAAAAGAAATTGCCAGTACTACCAGAGACTACTACGCCGCATCAGGCCATACCTCAATGCTAAAAATAGCGCCACCATCGCTAGAGCCACCATCCTGTCCCGTTTGGATTATGGGAATGCATTGATGCTTGGTTCAAGTAATACCTGCATTAAACAATGCCAGATAATTCAAAATAACGCTTTTAGATCCATCACCGGGAAATCCAAGCGCGAACACATCACTCAAGACCGAACAGGCCTGCATTGGCTCGCCATAGAGGAGCGCATTAAATTCAAGTCCCTGACGCTGGTTCACCGCTGTTTGTACGGTACGGCTCCATCATACCTTAAAAAGGAATTCCAAAGGTACGAACCTAGCCGCAGTCTAAGATCAGCCAAAAAAGGGCTACTCAAAGCTAGCCTTATCAGAGTCAAAGCTTCTGGACTTGGGAGGGCTTTTCCCACCAAAGCTATTGCCCTCTGGAACGAACTTCCGGACAATCTTAGATTGGAAAATAGTTACTCCTCGTTTAGAAAGCAGCTGAAAACTTTACTTTTTCGGTAAGTTGTCATATTCAGCTTCGGACTTCTTGAGTCCTTCTCTTTTCTTTTCCATGTAGTCCCGTGACCTCTTCTCGTGTTCTTGTCGCGCCCTGATGCTTGCGAGCTTCGGCGCATTATAAATATATAAATAAATAACAAAGTTGCTCCCCTAGGCAACCGTAAATCCAAATCAACACCCCACATAAACTCCTGGTACTCCTCTAGCCTCAAAGTTCTACGAGCCGAAAAAAGAACTGCTGAGAGTACCTGGAAAACATCACCCTCTCATGCGAACAAACAGCATTTTTATTTATAAACGTGTTAGTTTGGAAACAAACTTTTACATTATAATTCATGTGCTCAAAGGCATTTCAACATGTGTTTCTTTGTACAATTTGATGTCTTTCTCATTATACAGAATCAAGTTATTTCTTATCCATGATAAATGTCCAGAATTGTACTATCATGATTATCAACTTGATGTTTTGGCCGGATATTATCTGGAGCCACATTTCCTCGTCTCCGAGGTCTGTTCTTGGGTGTTTCATCATGCTGGCAAATAGAATCCTGCGATCAGTTAGCGTAGGACATTCCATATAAATGTGGTAAATCGTCTCTTCTTGATTTCTTTGTTCGCAAAATCTGCATACATTTTCTTCAGAGGGTATTTGTTTAGTATTTGCAAGATATTCTCTAGTGTGCAGGGCATTGAGTCAAAGTCAGAGGTATGTGTTTGATTGATTTGGAGGGAAATACTTATAAGTATGGAAGTAATTTGTTCACAGCTCTTGCTTCAAATTCAGGAATTATGTTAATTTTGTACTGTGCTTTCTCTTCGATGGCTTGGATTGAGTTAGTCTCCTTAATACTCTTTTTCACTTTCGTTGGTCTCTTTATCAGAGCCACAAGCGAAATATTATATTGAATGAGCAGAGCTTGGCAGGCTTCTTTCCAAACTTTCAAAGTGGGAGAGATTAAGGTCTCTTTAGTTTGCATCAGAATCCTCATTGCCGGTATATCATCATTGTTGGTCATCTTGCGATATACGTCCAGCTGCTTCCAATTTTGAATGGATTCGAGAGACTGGAGTGCTAGTTCGTAACGTATTCTTACTACTGGGTAAGAAGGGGCTAATGAAAGAACTTTACGCCAGAATATGCCTTCAATCAGTGGCCAGATGTTACGGGAGATGTTGATTAGACTTTCACTTCCACATAGTAAGATGGCAGTCACCTTTTGCCTATAAAAGGCTATCACTGGCTTCACTGAGTATGCACCGTATTTTCTATAGATGTTCAGAGCTAGTCTAGGTAACGTGAGTGCTCAGTGTTTTAGGTGGAGACTGGGACTGGTTGAGCCCTATGCCGAGATATTTGACTTCCTTAACATCTTCAAGATTTTTGCCATCTAAGTATATCTTGAGGGATGTATGTTGTTTTTTAGTACAGGGCCCCAATGACATGACTTTCGTTTTGCTAGGGTTAATTTTCATGTAATTTCTGGTGATGTAGTTATTGAAGGCATCCAGACTTTTTTGGAGACCAACTTTGGTCCTGCCTTGATTGAAGAGACTCATACATAGCTTGCCATCCTTAGCAATGGCCAAGAAACCATCTCTTTCCTCCCCTTTGGGAATATGCTCAGCCGCCATAGAAATGCAGTCCCATAGAGTGTATGAAAACTTTGCCAAGGCACATGTGGAGTTGGTTCATTTAAGAGCCATGCACCCTGCAGAAAATACTTTTCTTGATCAGACATCTACCCTTTTATAGTCCCTATCCAGTGGGATGGTCGGAAATGCTGCCTGTTTTGAGGTAGCGGTTGCTCCCTGCACCACCAGACTTTCTAGGGTAGGGTGTTTCGATAAGTAGCTGGGGTCACTACTTGATGGGTGGAATTTCCTTGTCAGGTTCTTATTTATTGCCGGACTTGACTCTGGTGCTTCCCAGTTGGTACTTACTCTTTTCTGTAGGGCAATATGAAAAGGTAAGATGGGATCCTTTTGAGGACCTTTATCTAGGATATCTGTAAGGTCATCCTGTTCGAAAGGGAGGGCATTTTATAAATAAAAAAAAAATGCTGTTTGTTCGCATGAGAGGGTGATGTTTTCCAGGTACTCTCAGCAGTTCTTTTTTCGGCTCGTGTGCCATACTGCAAACCAAAGGGTGCATCATTATCAGATGGTTCATTGTCCTAATAAATAGAGGTCAGAGATTTAAAGAAATCCTTTCTTGCTAAAGGTTTTCTGTATCTCAGGTAAAGGCGTGGATGTTAGGGAGAATTCTCTCTTTAGGCTGAATTTCCTAACCTAGTGAGTCCCCCAGCAGCTTTGGAGTTTGTTTTTTTCTCCTGCCAAGAGTGAGACTCTTTTTCTCCCACTCTTGGGCATGATTTATGGTGTTCCTTTGACTGTTAATGTGTTTTATGGGCTATGGGGTCCTTTACTCTATAGGGTCTCATGTGTTTTTCCTATGTGTGTTACACAACACCCTCCGTGCAGTAACACAGGGGTGTCATAGTGACACCCCACCATAGACTCCATACCCTGGGACTGACTACTGTCTCCCAGGGCATGTAAAGTCACCATTGGCTTTACTAGTCCCAAATTATGAACAGAAACCAGTACAAACCATCATATTGTGGACGTACTGGTCGGGGCAATTCGATTGCCCCGGGGTCTGTTAGTCGAGGGGGCACGTCTCCGTCCCCCCTGATCGAGTTTTGGCTGGTGGCAGTGGATACTACTTTTTATATTCGACCGCGAATATATCCCTATGGGATTTTCCCATTGTTCGAGGCTACCAACTTTAATTATTTAATTCTCATAGCCTCGAACATACCGCCGGGTTATTTATTTAATATTAATTTGCCGGTTGGTATTTTTTGCCAGGACTCGATTCTAAAACAGCGTTTGTGTTCTCTTCTGTGACTCCAACCCAAGTCGAGCCCTTTGTTCCTCTTTTTGGCAGGCTTCTCCACAGAAGCCTCCAAAAGTGGTGCCACTCTGTCTGGGTACCACAGGGGGTATGGGAGGGGGTTTAGGCACCCTGGACTGAGTTACCTTGGTAACTCAAGTCGCACTCTTGTGTGATTGGCCCAAGTGGTGAGCCGGCCGGCTCACCACTTAACATGTTTGATTGACAGCTAGGCTGAGTGAATGGGGGTGTGCTGCATAAAAGCAGGGCTTTGGGGACTGGAACTTCAGAAGTCGCCACAGGACCTGAGAATCAGACGAGGGAGAAGCTGAGACGACCTACCATGACGACACCACCGGTGGAGCCCTGCGGAACCGACTCACCACTTCCCGACGACAGAGAAGATCTCCCGGCTGGAGAGGCTTCTTCCCCTGACTGGTGGGCACAACCAGTTTACCTTCTTTTCCTCGCATCCCAGGACGTCTTGTGGTCGAATTGCCCGTGCCAAGCACCCCGGCAACCGGATAGCCACTTACCACTGGACCGCGAATAAAAGGACCGCTCCTTTTACCTGAGAACTCCGCGGCTGGTTTCTTCCCTGGCAGTGCAACGGACTCTTGTCTTCCTCCCCGACAAGATCCTCTTCCCCCGGACGAAGCACCGACTTGCATCCGCTGCCAGGAACAACTGCCCCCGCTGGAGTATTTTCACCACTTTAAAAAGGTACTGTGTCCACCAGGCCTCCCTTTCTAAAGATTGCTACAAGGTAATAATAATCCCTTACCTTCTGGACTGGGCTGGCCGCCTTGACCTAACTGGTCCCTTTCTTTTGGTCCAACTCTTTTTGAACTTTTGCAAGACTCTTGTGCACTTCAACCGTGTGACCTTAGACACATTTCGTTCTGATCCTCTTAAAGTGGATCCGGCCTACTGAACTCTAACTTCACGGTTTTACTTGCCTTCCTCCCTTGTTTTGTTCTTGTGAAAGTGTTGGGATCTGTTTCAAATTATACTCTGCTTTTCTCTCCCTTTTAAAACGAATTATTAGAGTGCCATCTGCGTTAAGCGCTCACCACTGTCTGAAAATAAGTGGGGCTTTACTTAAGACTGGTCTAATATTCTGCAAAGGGAGTGTATATCTTTTAGTGACCGTGTTTTTGAACTGATTACTATTGGTGCCTGTGTGTTTTTCTAGATGTGGTTTTTAAATAAATTACACCAAGCTCTGGTCAGTGTTTACTTGTTCTACTGTGTTCTTTTGACCTATTGTGAATACTCTGTATACTGCCTAACTCTTCTTGAGGGAAGTCTGACTGCTCAGCCACAGCTACCAAGTGAATCTGTGTGGTACAGACTGCTACCAAGTGGGTTTACTGCCAAACACCTGTAGTCTTAAATCTTTTGCAGTGGTCCCAGAGGGAACTGCACAGGTTTCTGCCTAACACTGGAAGGCTTCGAAAATGTCAAGCCCTATGCCCAAGGAGTCGTCGATGTCGTCAATGAAGACTTTTTTTACTTCGATGGCACTGGAGGCTTTGATGCCATTGATGACATCGATGGCACCACTGGCGTTGATGTCACAGCTGGTGTTGATGGCGAATCGACGACCTCAAGCGCGACTTGTCTTTTGACTTATGACTTGAAGGATCCCTGAATGATTTCTCATTGTGTTGAGGCCTCGACAGCTCTCAATGGGGATCTGGCCTTCGTCCCAGGCGCACAGAATTTCGCTCGAGTCCTTTCCTTATCGGCTTCAGAAGGCGCAGTAGGAGAATGGCCTACCTGCTTCGAGGGTTTCTGGCTCTTGAATACCTTAAGCATTTCTTGCCTGAATGCTTCCCATTCGGCAGGAGTGGAGGCCTTAGTGGGACAGGATATAGCTTTTTCAGTAGAGTAGTGGGACAAGGACGAAGTAGGTGATTTATGATGCCTCTTCTTCGACTTCCTCGACGGCGATGAGGAGTGGTGGGAACCACTCCTTGAACTGGACCTTTTTGCCTTCTTTCTTCAAGGAGAGTAGCCTCTTGCGTCATCAGAAGGTTTCCTCGACGAGTAGTGGAAGGGGATTTCTTAGGGAATCTAACTACCGCCAATTTCCCCTTACGCTCTGTCAGAGCTTTTCCGGTCATCGATTGACATTTTGAACAGGCCGAGGGTATGTGCTCCACACCGAGGCACCACAAGCATACTCGATGCGGATTAGTCAGCGACATCTTGGCATCACAGTCTTGACACTTTTTAAACCCGGTCTTCGGGGTAGTCAGTGTCGAAGACGAAGACGTTATCGGATATTTGTCGAGGAAATTTCTGAAGCGTGCCGTAGTTCTCAAAGCGTAAGCTTACTCGGAAAAACAGAACCGAAGCCAAAGGGTGATGCACGTGCTATATATGCCTGTGGTGACATCATCCTTGAGACGGAGGCCCTCGAGGGACATTGAGTCCACTGCATCGACGCACAGCGCACTTTGCTGAAAGTGTTTTCCGAAGCAGCTGAAGCTGGATATTGGAGATATCAAAGATGAGGAATACATGGGAGGACACACTCCATTCGAAGGGGGGTTTGCAAAAAAATGTGGCGATTCCTGCTGCACATTTGTGCTTCCAGAGAATGCATCATTATCCCACATCATTTCACCTGTCCATGGCCTGGGTGTTCGCATGAAGAATTAGGGAGGAATACAGGACAGTGATTGGTTTACTTTGATGTTCAATTGGGCCCCGTCTTGGCTTGTGGCAATCTTGAAGCTGTTGATGTCCATTATCGTGTTCGCCCTAGTCAGCTACTTTACCTGCCAATTAGGCCTTCGATGTTGTGCTAGTGTGGTACCTCATACCGCAAAAATGATGGTATCAATTGGGGTTCCAAAAGCACCTCGCAAGACAAAAGATAGCAAAGCACAGACTGATATCCCACAGAGTGGTCCAAAGTATAAAATGTTCTGCTTCCCGTATGGAAATGAAGTCTATCATTATCCCACCCCCGATCTAGAAAATTACACAGAGGTTTGGGTGGACCTGGCAGGGGAGGGGGGGGGTTGCAACTATATGACTTGTTCACCTGAAGAGTACGCGCATAGGGGAGAGAGTTTGTGGTCCTTGTGTAGGGCCTGGGTGCCAAAAAAGGGAACCCAGCCATATGTGGCAGTAGAGAGGAGGGAGTGGGAGCACAGAGGTATTATGGACTTTGTTACTGTAGAAGTAACAAAAGGTGGGAATGTTGGGAATGGGACAGCCCTGTCCCATCCTCCTAAGCGCTTTACAGTGAGGCTAGATGCGTTTGAAACACTATAATGGGTCAAGGGGGAGGGGAGATGGTGAAAAGACCACCCTCAATATAAAGGATCACACCTCAATATAATAAAATGCAATCAACGCGCATAGTGTAGTGCTGGGGTGAGCAACATTGCTATTTTTGCATAGATGTTAGTAATTGTAGTTACGATACAAGGCCTGCGTGGCAAATGCAGTAGTGCATGCATTAGGCACAAATTCCGAGACAAGGGAAATCTCCTGCTATGCTCTGGCTCCCATGAGGATAGTCCCCACCCCAACCGCCACAACACCTATTAATTGTTCTAACAGTGTTGCAAAGATGTGTTTTTTACCCAAGAGGAATGCTCCCTACAATGCTGCAATCATACACCGGCCCCTGGGGTGCATGTTACCTCACACTGGCCAAAGCATGACCCAACCCATCCCCAGGCGACCACGAGTTATAGCCCATATAACTGACTGAGCCCTGAGACCCCAGAATTTCATGGCACCAGTTGTCCTCTGACCACCAACCCTAAAAGTAACAAGTCCTGGATGTTCAAAGAGCATGGACATTTTATGTCTTTGAAATACAAGCATGTGATTTATATTGCGAGGTGCTGGGAGGGATACATTATAGTTCAAAACGAGTGTGGAGACCTTGGAGCCGGATGGCTCATAAGGGAGTGAGAGGAATGTGTGTGTAAAGGTCAAAGTGACCTAGAACCTCCTTTGAACCAGCCCTAAAATCTGTCAGGTACATAATATAGTAACAAAGTAGCATTGTGATAGGAGTGTAGTTAAGTTGTTTCTTGACCTTTGACGTGAGAAGAAGAGGATCACTTCAGCACCCACGTGATGCAAGACGGACAGACTGCGCTGGACCCAATGACCTGGCATGCCTTATGGAGCAGGCGGATCATGTATAGGAGCACACCAACCAGCTGTGCAGGTTTTTACTGTATGTATTACATCACCTATGACAAAGTTTTCCTTTATAAGATTCTGCTTGTACTACTTTCCGGTAGAACGCTCTTGGCAGCAGAGTCCTTTGTTGTTGCGCTCATCTGTGTATGAGATTAAAACTTGTTACCCTTACGAGATCGACTTGGGCCCTTCTTCCCTAGTGGGTTGTATTCTCTCTGGTGTGAGCGTTCAGGGACTTGCCTTCAGGTACTTGGGAGAGGATATGGTATTCAGAGGAGAAGCTTTGTTCCCATAGTTCTCAATGAAGTACCTATAATAACCAATAAGAAGGCTCTTACTTGCGTTTGAGTAGTTGGAGTGGCCCAGTCTTGTACAGCCTGTACTTTGCTCGATAAAGGCTTGAACTCCCCTCCTCCTACCTCATGACCAAGGTAGAACACTTTACTCTGACCAACTTGGCACTTACTTGCTTTGATGGTCAGATTAGCCCTTTGAAGAACCTGCAAAACATGTCCCAATGTGTTCTTTCCAGGTAGGGCTGAACACTGCTATGTCATCCAAGTATGACATGTAGAAGTTCTCTAACCCATCAGAACATGGTTAACCATTCTCTGGAATGTGGCAGATGCATTCTTTAAGCCAAAGGGCATGACATTAAACTGGCACACGCCTTCTGGGGTTGAGAATGCTGTCTTCTGCTTAGACTGGTCAGTCATGGCAATCTGCCAATAACCATTTGTCAGGTCAAATGTACCGAGGCATTTTGCTGAGCCCAGTTTATCTACCAGTTCATCTGTCCTTGGCAATGGATTGGCATCAGTCTTGGTGACTGCATTTAATGCCCTATAGTCGTCAACACAGAATCAAAGCGCTTTAGTTCCTGCCTTGGGTACTAACACAACTGGGCTAGCCCATGGACTTGTGGAATGTTCAATCACGCCAAGGTTAAGCATTTTATTGACCTCTTCTTTTATGTGATTCCTCACATTATCTGACATCCTGTAGCCCCTGCGTTTAACAGGTACACTATCACCAGTGTCAATGTCATGCTGGCCCCAAGGGGTCAAGCCTGGTGCAAGTGAAAACAGAGTTAACAAAGCTTTGCACTCCTCCTGTTGCTGTACCATCAGATTAGTAGAGAGGTTTACCCCTTCTACCGACCCATCTGAAGGGTGTCCCCTTAGAAGATCTGGGAGAGGCTTACTCTCTTCTTCTTCTTGATCAGAAGCTAAGACCAAAGCTCCTATCTCTGGTCTGGAAACATAAGCCTTCAGACAGTTGGCATGAAAGACCCTGGGGTCCTCCTTAGAGTTACCAAAGCCTACCAAATAATTAATCTCTCAAGATTTTCCTACAACTTAGAAGGGTCCTGTCCATTTGCCTTGTAAGAACCTCTGTCTTAATGGGACCATGATGAGAACTTGTTAGTCTGGGGTAAACTCCACCATGTTTGCCTTCTGGTCATGCCAATGCTTAACCAGAGCTTGACCAGCTTTCGAATTCTCACTATCCTCTGTCATCATGAGTGCCATCCTCTGTCTGATGCCAAGCACATACTCAGTAACCCTTAGTGGCTTGAGGAAAGGAGCACTCTCCAGACCCTCCTTGATCAGGGCCAAAGGGCCTCTGACTGGATGACCATAAAGTAACTCAAAGGGGCTAAAGCATACTCCAGCTTGAGGAACTACTCTGTAGGCAAATAAAAGGCATGGAAGAAGAATGCCCCACTTTCTTCTAAGTGGTTCTTCTGAAGCTCCAATCATGCTCTTCATGGTTCTATTAAACCCCTCTACCAACCCATTTGTCTGCGGGTGGCAGGCAGTTGTGAACTTGTAGGTGACCCCAGAGGTTTTCCACATGGCCTGCATGTAGTGGGACATAAAATGTGACCCCCCCGTCGGATACAACCTCCTTAGGAAATCCTACTCTGGCAAAAAATCCCAAGTCAGGCCTTAGCCACTGCCTGAGCAGTAACAGTACTCATTGGAATAGCTTTGGGAACCTGGTGGCATGGTCCACCACAGCCAAAATGAATCAGTTGCCTGAAGATGTTGGAGGGTCTAGGGGACCAACAATGTCAATTCCCACACCTTCAAAAAGAACTCGCACTACTAGGAGGGGCACTAAGGGTGTCACATTCTTGGCTCCACTCCTACCAGATAACTGGCAAGTGTGACTACTCCTACAGTGTTTTTCAATTTCTGCACCCATCTTGGGCCAGTAAAAGTACAATGTAATCCTCTCTGTGGTCCTCTTAGAGCTTAAGTGACCAGCCAGGGGGACTTCATGTGCTAACTGTAGGAATTTGGGTCTCAATTCCTGGGGTACCAACAGTCTCCTGAGGTCTCCTGAAATAGAGTAGACTCCATAGACTCACTGTATAAAAGTCCATCTTCCCAGTACAGCCTCGGCTTCCCAGTCTTGCCCTTCACTCTGGGAAGCTGCCTGCTGACACAGACCTTCTAGAGAGGGATCCTCTCTTTGACCTCTACTGAAGACTGTCCTTGAGGGTCCACCTTCTGCAAGCAAAGTCTGCAGCTCAGGATGGTCTCTTGGATCCAGATCTTCTAGACAGGGTTGAATCGCCTCCTCCTCTGACTCATCAGACAAGGGTTCTTCAGGGGATTCCTTTGGCACCAACGTATGATATGATAAGATAGGTTATTTATGACACGCTTAATACCCAGAGGCTTCTAAGCGCGGACCCGGGGATCGAACCTGCGTTGCTCCGTGTTGTCTTTCTTCCAAGGTGAGCACATTGCCCCTGAGATATCCTCCCGAGACCAGTTGGTGGTAGGGTCACAGGGGTGACCTCTGGGTTTTCAAAAGGAACCTTTTTCCTGGTGGAGGTGTTGGGCTTGGGTCTCTTCTTTCCTTTAGAGACTCTGTTTCCCCTTGGTCTAAGATGGAAGATCCTTTAAGGTTGCCTCTCTGGCTTTCCATATCAACTCCCTTCTCTTCTTAGAGGGGGGTTTGGGTGTGCTGGAGACTACATCTAAGGCCTTCAAATCATTGCCCAACAGTACTGTTCCTGGCAATTGTGATTGAACACTTACAGGAATCTTTACAGTCACCTCATTACAATTAATGATCGCTGGCAATACTGGGCACATTTGGACTGGGCCTCCTGCTAACTTGGTAAGCCTCTTGGGAGCCGTAGCAACTTCCTCAGGTTGAAAGAAACTTGCATCTACCACAGTTATACTAGCCCCAGTGTCTCTAATGGCAGGGGTGTCCTGTCCATTTACAAGTACACTGTCTTTATAATACTCTTAGTATTATCAACAATGGAATTATAGACCTCAATGTTCTGTTGTTCTCACAGTCCCAGAGATCCTAAAGAAACTCTAGCCTGAACTGCAATGGGTTCTTCAGCTTGAGGGTGAAAGATAGCCGCTGCCATTGGAATATCCACATCCTGTGTGAATTCTAAGCTGACAGAGGGGGTCCCTGAAGGTTTACCCTTACTGGGACGAGACCCACAAACCACACATTTCCCAAATGTCTTTAATAAAATGGGGGTTTCTGATAACTTCCCTCTGGTTTGGGTCCGGAGGTTTCACTAGCCCTATAAGGTTGTTTAATTGGGAATTTACCCTTGTTGTGTTTGTGGCCCTCTTTTGGTGTGGGATTTTTGGAATGATCATTCTCATCCATTTTAGGCTTTTTCCCTTCCTCTATCTTGCGAGGAGCCCCAGAATCCTTGTGAGTAGCCCTATTGGCCACACATGTGTCAGCAACCACTGCTAGCTTCTTGGGGTCCAGTTCTTTAGAGTCAGCAAGGTGTTCTCAGCTCTGCGGAACAGGCATCAAAAATACTTTACAGCATGAAGAGACACCTCATGCCTTCATAAGACCTTACCTTGTAGCCCTTAAACCACCCATCTATGTTTTTCAGGCTTTCACACACCCAAGTGGCCCCACAAGTTACCATATCTCTTCTTGTGGTCCCTAAACCTTTTTTTCTGTATTGGTAAGGGGTCTTTCCAAACCTGGCTATGAGAGCAGTTTTTACCAACTGGTAATCTTGTCTATCAACATCATTCAACTCCATAACAGCATCACAGCCATTCTGGGGGAAGACTAGAGATTACCCATGGAACAAACTCACTTTCACAAATACTTTGTACTTTACATGTAAATTCAAATGCACTCAGCCAATCAAGAATATCAGTTTTCACATCATACAAAGTCACAAAATCTTTGGTGAGACAAGGCTTCCTGCTTCTGGAATCGTCTGGCAAAAAGGACTGTGAAACCGAAGTGGAATCAAGGGACAACTTCTTCATCTCGAGTTCATGCTGCATCTCTTTTTCCCTGAGTTGCAGTTCCTTCCTCATTTCTTTGTCTCTCATCTCAGACTGAATTTCCAGTTTCCTGAATTCAAACTCATCTGACATGTTAGATACAGCTAGGAGTGAGCTCAGAGGATTGGCAGGTGGGTTATATTTACATTTTCATCCACACCATCTTCTACCTCATTATCTGGAAGTTGAGGGCTAGGAGTTAAACTCTGGCCATCATTGTCTTCTAGATCTATTCTGGAAGTAGGGGTTATAGGCATACTTACAGTTTGGTAATCCAACAAGCTTCGGATGACCTCATCTTTTTTTCCCTTTTTCACTAAAACATTTATCTTTACACATGTCTTTCAGTTTTTCAACAGTAAGAGCCATAAGAGCATCTGCCTTATAGTTTTCCATAGCAGACATAGTTTTAGTACTTTACAATTATAGTGACCTGGAGGATAGATTCGTTGTGTTCAATACAACAAGAAATCAGTGTAATCCAACCTACAAACATCCCACCGCTGCCAACAGTTTTCCTAAAGTATTACGGGCAGTAAGACTTTAGTAAGCTATTTCAGTGGTTTGTAGATCCCCAACTCTTAGTATCAGTCTGTTCTAGCTCAGGACCTTTGTAGAGTGGCAGAGCAGTCAGTCTTATCTCAAGAGGAAGATGTGAGCTGCAGGCAAGTATACTGAATCTTAGTTAGACAGGCACAACAAAGAAACACTTACACGTATAGTTATATAAAAAGTATAGTATTATTTTTACACCAGAATCACTTTAAATATTTTAGACATTTATACTAGAACACCACTTAGGAATCCTTGATAATACACTTCAAAGGGCACTTTCAGACAATGTTTTCGTATTATCGGTTATTGCACATTCATGCAGGTTTCAACGGTTTATATAGTAATACATTTGCTCTGCAAAAACATATAGTAAAGTCACTTAAAGAGAGGAAAATGGTTAGTTAGTGCAACATAAGCTTAGTTCAAGGTTCTAGAGACAGGTTCTTCGCCTAGTTGTCTTTTAAGTCCCAAAACGCAACCCTAGCTAAAGGCAAATTGGAGAGGGCTTGAAGTCTTGACAAGCAGCCATTTATGAAGATTCAGTGTCTAGAGTTATCGAAGCTGCAAGTTAACAACTAACAAGGGAGACCTTAAAATGGACTTCAGAGGGGGACACAAGAAGCGGCATGGGTCTGAGGTAAGAGGGGGCTGCCCTGGATACCTCTGCGTGCACTGCAATGCTCTGGAGCGACTTCTTGGAATCAGGTAAACACTACTTTTCCCCCCACAGTACCGTAGGTTAGAAGAAACTGTTTGTGCTGGATGCTCTGCAATGTTGCAGCTCTGGACCCAACCTGCAGATTCCTTGGCATGATGACTGAAGGCAGGACAGTGGACAGGATCTCTAAGCAGCAGTCTGGAGGGAGGACCTGTGGCACGACTTTCAGCAACTTCTTGGTTCACTCTGCGGTTTTGGCACCTTTTCTGCAGCACCATCAAAGGACACAGATTGCACGGTCAATCTTCTTTGCTTCCTGCAGTCCCACACTGTGGTGAGGTGGTCTGGGCAAGTTGGATCGGATCTCTGGAGTGTCCTTATGGGTTCAGCCTTTCCACAATGATGCACTCAAAATGGGCAGCAGGTCTCCTTTTATT
Organism: Ambystoma mexicanum; assembly: GCA_002915635.3. NCBI lineage: Eukaryota > Metazoa > Chordata > Amphibia > Caudata > Ambystomatidae > Ambystoma > Ambystoma mexicanum. The sequence continues at coordinate 813,726,339 of CM010928.2, forward strand.
GGGGTTCCACAACTCTGGAAACCCCTACGACCTCGGGAGACGTCTCGTTTCAAAGTTTGTCTTGGGACTGGTTGTTCCTACAAGCCAAAGTGAATGAGTCGTCCTCTTCGGAGCAATTCTGTCACACAGAAAATGGGGTCAGGACAGCAGTGGTCGCTTCACGGTGTTGCAAAGGGTCTGCAGGCATCTCTGGTCATCTTCGGTTACTTCAGCTTCGAGTGATCGACTTGCTTTTCACTCCAGAAGCCTCACCTTCCATACAGTTCGAGCACACACTCCTCTGCAATCTTTCCCAGCATTTTACACAAAGGGGCATTTGGCTGTCCAATCAGGACAGCCAAACCTTCTGTGGGAGCTGGACCTATTAAGGCACTCTGGCAGACAAAAAACAGGGAGGTGGAAAACTGCTCCCCTACTTTCTGTCTGCCCAGACACCCTGGAGCCTAGGCGGGGATACCTAGGAGTTCCCTCCAAAAGGTAAAACGTACACACTGACCTCCCCCTCCCAGAATGGTAGAAGGGCTAACAAAGAACAACCACGCTAGTAATGGCGAAACAAGACGGGAGGCCCAAAGTTGGTACTCGGATGCCCCTATTGTGCACTACCGAGGCTATGGCAATATCATGCAGTATAAAAAAGTATACAATAGTTGGTAGAACACGTCCACTGCCACCAGCCATAACTAGGTGATTGTCTATGTGACTAAAAAGTCACAGGAGCAGAGAGAAGGGGGCTACTATGTATCCCACTGAAGGTTGTGCGTGCCAATCTCTCAGACTTTCGTTTTGGGAGAGATATTAAGTATCTCTCTATCCTTAAGAACTGTAGTTACTTGAGAATACAGAAAAATTATCTTAAAGGAGGACCCTAGGGGTCCCTAGCAACACTGTCCATACGGAGCTGTGTGCAGCAGTAGTAAAAACACAAATGCCTTTAAGAGCTATGGACCAGACAGACTCTAAATAGAGTTCCAAAAGAAAGAGACCACAAGAATGAATGAGAGGGAAAAGGCCCCACTCATTCAGAATTGAAAGAAAAATTTCCAGAAGTCCAGCAAAAAGTGCTGGGGGTCTCCATAGGAGAGGGGATGAAGCATAACAATGATAAATCTGGTGTGACGATAAGCTTCATGTATAAGAAAGGCTAACATCCTTTATGCCTGTATTGTACATTTCAAAGGACTCATCATACAAAAACCAAATACATTTTCTTATTCTGACTTACCTTCAGTGGCATTTGGTTTAACTGTTGGCTGTACCTCACCACCTTGATCGAAGAGATCTGGAAACACAAAAATAACATACCCTTGAACTAGTAGCACCACACTTCGGAAATATTTGTCAACCTGAAATGAGTACACAGTAAACAACCAGGTTAAAGTCTGTTCACGCCATGTACATAAACTTACAAAACAAGAAAAGTTCGACAGCAATGTACTGTAATATTCAAAAATATCAAATAAAACATCATTGTTAGAGATCTGATATGAACAATTTGAATTTCCAAAAACCTTTGTACTGGCGAGATTCAAAATTAGATTAACAGTGATTTTTAAGGATTTTCAAGGTTTGACCTCCCCACCCCCGCCCCCACGTGCGAATGAAAACATTTTTTAATTAGGTGCTAGCATAACGGACTGTCAAGAAAACTCAGTCCTACCTATTTCTCACTTCCCCCAAATCATGATTTCGTTTGTAGATCATGAGATGTTTGATTTCCACAGGTAATTGGTCACTGCAAACTGAATGTCAGCATCGGAAGTGTTGATTGGTTGCTGGGGAGCATACTTACCTTTCAAAATAGGTTTCAACCATTTCCTTTGTGAGTTCCCATGATTGGGTCAAAAGAAAAGCATATATTGTTTTTAGCACCACTAGAAGCTATACCAGATATATTCTTGTCCAAATGCAAAGCAGCGGTATTAGCAGCTACAGTGATAACCCCAACATAGAATGTGATCTACACTTCCCACCCATCTAGTGGGCAGCTCCAACATAGAGAGCTTTTCATGTCTATTTCGTTTTGAGCGTGAAGGGCCACACTACCCTTATATGTGCCATCTTACTTTCCCAGACTGTGTCTCTCCCAAGGCCTTCTTTAAAATTGGCAAATACATTTGACTAATATCACAAAGATGCTTCAGGCACAGTTTTCTCAGCATGTTATACATGAAAGCTAGCAATCAGTTCCATCAAACCAATTTCTGAGGGTCTGAGGTGCCCGATTATTTATTTATTTGTGCATTAATATAGCGCACCTATCCCTGAGGCATCTGGGCGCATCTATCCTCCTAAGGGATGATCAATGTGATTTTCCAAGGTGCATTTTAAGTGTGATACATTGCCCACCCTCCAGGCACATATGAGCGCAAAATCTGGCCCACTGTCAGGATTCGTTCCAGGTGAAAGATGCTGGAGTGACTACCTGAATCCTCCATGTGTGCTTGGCGTCCCACAAGGAAGGTTGGGTGGCAGAGCAAAGCGGTTGAAAGGAATGAAGAGGCTAGTAGCTGACAGGAGTGTGCAGATGGAGGGGAAGAGGGACTGCAGGATGAAACGTACGTGTGAGAGGTGCGGAGAGGTGGGTGGGATCAGAGTCAGGGGGGAAGGACAGCCAGGTTTTGAGGCCTTTCCTGAAGGCCAGGTGATCCTCTATGAGACAGAGCGTGAGGGGCAGGGAGTTCCAGAAAGTGGGTGCGAGAACAGAGGAAACAGGCACCTCCTAATCTTGAGAACTTGAAAGGAGGGATCACCAGGAGGTATGCAAAGCCTGATCTGAGGATTCTGGTGGGGTGGAAGTGAGTGAGCTTGTTTTGGAGGAAGTCCGGCCTTTCTTATGATTTGCACGGTGGATAATGCACATGGCATTGGCTAATGGGCAGCCAGTTGAGTGTCCTGAGTGGGGGCGGGGATGTGTTCTCTGTGGGAGAATGCGAGAAGGAGTTTTGAATCCATTGGAGCCTTCTCAGCTGGTATGTAGAAGCGCCTAGGTAGAGGGAGAGTATTCTAGGCATGATAGGATGATGGCCATGATTGAAGAAATTATGTGGGGTAGGAGAGAATTCCGTGGAGGAAGGCCTCGGGAAAGGCTGCAGGCCTGTCTGTGCCTGTCCGGGCGTGGACGGCGGCTCGGCGAGCCACCTTCCTCTCCTCCTCCCTCTGTCCCTCCAACATGGGCAACCAGCTCTGGAATGCCCTACAACCATACGGAAAGAGGAGCGCCCACCATTGCTGCGTGCACCTACCCCATTGCAACATATATGCTATCCTTGCACTCATTACCATTCTTCCTCACGCAGCGTGATCACATACTAAACACCGCCTTAGTATTCGCTCCCTTTCGCATCTGAGTTACGAATACAATGCTCATCTCACTCTATTTACCTACGCGGCACCCCTAGCTTCAATTCTTGATGTCTCCCTCATGCCCTACTGAACTGTGTTGTGCCGACTCAGCACCCGCTACAACCGTCGCAATCTTTTACTCTGACTTCCGGGAGTGGAACCGGCAATGTGACTTCGTTGCAGCCATAAACATTTGCTTCGTCTGAGACCCGTTTTCGGATTCTACACATTATATGCTACAACCACCTGAATATTTACTCACTACTGTTACCTCCTGTTTACATACACCGAATATTTCTTGCTGAATGCTTGCCTTTTGTAGCTCCTGCAACACGAGGCGAAACCTTACCAGCCTGTATCTTCCAATGATCTTGACTTTACTTTTGATTTGACTTCCACTGATTATGCACGCCTGATGTAGCTCCCAGTAAGATGAGGAGAATCTTTTCGAGCTTTGTATTCTCCTTTGATTTTGACTTCTTATGCATGCCTGATGTAGCTCCCCGTAACATGAGGAGAAGGTTTTCCAGCCTTGTATTCTCCTTTGATTTTGACTTCTTATGCATGCCTGGTGTAGCTCCCCATAAGATGAGGAGAAGCTTTTCCAGCCTTTAACTCTCCATTGATTTTGATTTCTTAGGCATGCTTGATGTAGCTCCCCGTAAAATGAGGAGAAGCTTTTCCAGCCTTGTATTCTCCATTGATTTTGACTTCTTAGGCATGCCGATTTAGCTCCCCATAAGATGAGAAGCTTTTCCAGCCTTGTATTTTTCCACGTAAGCACTTTCTGTAACAAGCGCCTAGATGCCTCAGGGTTTTGCACGCTGAAATAAATGTCTAAATAAATAAATAAGGAAAGATCCACTTGAGGATGTAGATGTGGAAGGTGCATGATCTGGGGACTGCATTGATGTGACAGGAGAGAGTCAGGTCTGAGCTAAAAGGGCATCCTAGGTTTCTGACTGAGGGGGGATACAGTGGGAGGAGGTCCCAATGAGTTCGACCAAGGGATAGGTTGGTGATGGAGAGCTGTTTTGCTGCAGATTAGGATTTTGCTTTTTCCAGGGTTGAGGAGCAGGTGATTGTTCATCATCCAGAGTTCAATATCTGAGTGGCAGGATGAGAGGTCTGGGTGGGGTGAGGCAGGGGAGTTGGGAATCTTGAGGATGATATGGGTTTCGTCAGCATAGTTGTAACAGGTGAGATTGCGGGAAAGGGGGAGCTCGGGGAGGGGCAAAAGGTAGAGGTTGAAGAGCAGGGGGAAGAGGGAGGCTCCACGAGGGACTCCGTGGGGGACTGGGCAGGGGGCAGAGGAGAAAGGATGGAGAGAGACAATGTGGGCGCGGTCAGAGAGGAAAGAGGAGATCCATCTAAGGACAATTTCCCCTATGCCTAGGTCAGACAGTCTGTTTGTGAGGATGGAGTGGATAATCGTGTCGAAGGCTGCTGATAGATCAAGGAGGATGAGAGCAGCGCAGCCCTCATAGCCTGCTGTTCTTTTCAAGTCATCCCAGATAGAGACCAGGAGGAATCAGTTCCATGGACCGGTCTGAAGCCAGACTGCTCAGGGCCAAGAAGGCTCACTCACTCAATCTGTGAAACTTGGACAATGGTTTGTCAATGTTACCACATCAGCTGAAAAACAAGTACAGCCAGATGGGCTGGGAAGCCATTCTGATACACAAATTGGCTCAATGAAGGTAGTCTCTCTGGGAGAGTTCTCAATCATCCATTGGCAGGTACTGTCTGCAGTACTCAGAACCTTGCAGACCTTTTCATCCTACCTGGAAAACAATGCAGTTTTTATACGAAAGGACATGTTCACAAAAGCATACATACATTGCCAGGTGGGAACACAAGCTCATTCACTGAACCAGCTGTCGGTGGATATATTTTTTGGGAAGAAAGACATCTTCTATCATTCTGGATGGTTCACCTTCAGGGAATTCCCAACATGGAGACAGGCAGGCTTATTTGAATCAAATATTTCCCTTTTCCTTGGAAATGACTGTCATCTAGTACCTTTCTCCAGATTGGTTGGACATTCGGCTACCCAATTGTGGATCTGTTTGGCTTCAAGGAGAATACTCAGTGGATTCTCTGCCCACCTTTCTCACTAGTTCTGAGGATCCTTCAGAAACAATTGTGCAAGTGGAGTAGTTGATCCTTGTGGTCCCATTTTGACTGTGAAGGACTTAGATCCCTATCCTATTGGTGGTAGCAGTGACCTTGGAACTGAGCCTTCCTCTGGTACCTGTTAGGACAGGTTTTTTTTCAGTGCTTAGTAAAACCATTCAACTGAGGCAGTACAAGACTCCAGTCTTAGTATAAGGCTGTACCACCTGAGTTCATGGTAGCATAGACAAAGCAGCCAGGCTTATCCTAAGAGGGAGAGAGGGCTGTAGAATCAGTACAAAGAAATTGTATTATGCATATGGTCCAAAGAAACACTGACACACTATGTATTGTAACAATAAAGGGTTTATTGTATTTACAAGCAGACCAAGAGATTCTTGGGTAAGTAAGTACTATCATAAAGCATATAAACATATTATAACACAACACTATGCTTTAAATACACAGATCAAAGCACAGACCTTATGTAGAATACCTAAGAGTATTTCTAGGGGGGGTAAGTCCATAGATTACTTTCTGGTTGCTTTCAGTAATACAAGGGTAGTAGACCCTGTCAGTTATGCAGTGACACTCAGCAAGAAATCACATAGTCAAACAGCATGTAAATATACTTTTCAGAATAGTGGAACACATGTTCTACTACTTTTGTGATAACACACAGTTATACTAGGTGAGTAAGACCTTTTTGGTGTAATATACAATTACAGCTGCTTTTAAGCTAAGTGGATGTTATGTAACCCCAGAACCTTTTGCTTTTCTAGTGGGATATTTTTCCTTAATACCTCAGTGAGTGGGAACCTTTTTCCACACTCACTTAATCTTTAACTCGTTTTATGGGTGTCATTTTTAAGACTCTGCATAGTATCTTTTTAAAGTTATCATGTTTAACAACTTATTGGCAATAAGTGCCTGTTGTTTCTGGGTTGCCCTAGGGGCTCCCCATTTAACTTTCTTGTGCTAACCTAGAGTGAACTACAGTTCCCAAGGGTAGAAAGGATCTTTGGAACCCTTTTACATTTTGTTAGGTGAAACCAGCACACCCCACCTTAAGTGGAGTGCTGGGGAGATACAATGTATCCCCTTTCACCTAAAAACTAACAATTCTGTTACAGTGACAAGCTTACCTTTAATGGCTGATGGCCATGATACCTTTTACTAATTTACCGTGTGCTGTGATCACAGCTGCAGTAAAGGCACCTAAGGGTGCTCATTTTACCAAAATGGCCCCGGTCTTCTTTTTCTGCCATTTTAGTGTTTCTTGTTGTTTCTTGTTCCTTCCCCTGACATCCAAGGCGGAAATTCCTTTGTGTGATTTTTGTCTTCGGGGGGAGTCCCCCGGACACCCCGCCCAGGCTCCAGTCAGTCTGTAAACACAGGAAGTGGGGGAGGAGTCCAAAACTTCCCCATCCTTTGTCTTACGCCTCGCTTCAACTGGGACAAATCCCTGTGGGGGGCTGGCTGTCCTGATTGTACAACAGACGCCCCTTTCTTGTAAAATGTGGGGAGAGAATGCAGAGGTTGTGTTGTAGTTCCTGATAAATACTGGAAACCTGGAAGCTGAAGTCATGTCTACCACTGGAACATAAAACTGAAGAGGATGATGAAGGGAAAGCGGCGGAGATGATTTCCAGCGACCGGAGAGCCTGCTGTGTAACTGGAGCCTGCAACAGCCTTTCTTTCCAAACGACCCAGAGCCTGGTGAGACCCACTAGACTCAAGAGCCATCCCATGGGTTGCTGCGACCTTACGTTCTTGCAATACCCCAATACCCTGGGACCTCCAGCCACTGTGCGGTGCACGGTCTTCCGAATTCCGAATCTCACTGAAACTTCGTGGGCATCTTGGTGTATCTCCAGAGACACGAATCGAGTCTGAAAAGTTCCCTCACAAGAGTGCTGGACCTTTAAAACGATGAGAATTCAACCGTGATTTTCTGTCTTCCCCTGTGCTCCTTGAAAAGGTGCCAAATCCGCAGAACCGCATTCAGCCACGGGGGAAACCTTGCCTAGAGCCTTCTTCATCGATCCCTGGTGCAAAGTCCCTTCTGAGGTCTTGTTTTTAGTCTCCACAACAAGGAATCTATTGACCGGGTATTTGGCTGCAGTCCTTGAAGTTCTCCTGCTGCAATCTCTTCCTCATTGCTGAGGTACTGTGTTGGCTTGGGTATATACTTACCTTAAGCCTTTTGGGATTTCTGTGTAGTCCTGGGGTGTTTTCTGTGAATGGGAGGTCCCTCATGAAGTGCACCCAGTCCCACTGCTAGAATCCTGCTGGGGTGTCGGCTGTGAAGCCCCTGGACCCTCTTCTAACTCTAAAAGTAAAGTACTCACCTGTTTGCCCAGTTTTCCTAAGGAAATCTGACTTTTGCTACTAAAGAACTTATTCTAACACTGCCTGTTGGTAGGACTAGTGAGTCCTAGCGACCCCCCTTCTGCCACTGAGAACACTCATGCTCCAAGAATAAGGGAAATACTTTGAAGGGATTGGGAAAGAGATCAAGTGTTTTACTTACTTGTAAAGAGTTGGTTGGTAACTGTAATGCTGAGAGTGAACAGTTACAAAAGTTCTTACTGATCTTGAAGGTGTGATGCACTATTCTTAAAAGTACGGTTAACATGTTTTCTTCCTTAGCCACTGTTTTGCCAGTCTAATAGAAAGTAGATGTGAAGGTATTTTACTCTCCTTTGATTAGGTTGTGCCTCTTTACAAAAGTAATGTGTTGGTTTCACCAGGTTAGTCCTGTTAGGATAACTGTATGAGTGTCCCTCAACTTGGTCTTGCTTCCCCTGACTTGCTGCTAGCCTGTCCTTAAGTCTACATTAGGTTGTTGCCTTCCTAGAATAACTATTCAGTAAAGTGTAACATTGGGTTATACTTTCCCCTTCATTGTGAAGTTAAAGTATGTGGGTTTTACTTACCTTGTGTTAGCTGTGTGCCATCCAAAATAAGTTACCAGAGTTATTGCTTACCTCAATCTGCGGTTCCCTGATTTCAAAAGCATCTGTAATTGTATATTACATCCTTGGGTTTTACTCACCTGGTATAACTGTGTGTTATGACAAAAGTAGTTATAGGTTTTTACTGCACCTAGGATAAGTGTTTCACTATTCAACAAAAGTATATTGTCCAGTTGACTGTTTATGCGATTTGTTCCAAGAGTCACTGTACAACTGGAAGGGCCTATTGCCCTTGTATTACTGAATGTAATCTGAAAGTAACCTTTGGTCTTTTACTCCCAAAGAATAGGCTTGACCTATACTAAATGTGTATAACAAGGTTTTGACTTCCCTAGAACTACTGTTAGGTGTTCCCAATAAGATTTATACTGGGGCTCTGTGCTTTCAAGTATAGTGTTGTGTTTTTATACTGTGATTTCTTATAATGTTTTAGTACTTACTTACCCGTAGATGTATCTAGGCCTACCTGTATTTAAATAAATCCTTTATTTTTACAATACATAGTGTTTCTTTGGATCATTTGTATTACAATTTCACTTGTACTGTGTCTACTGCCCTCTCTCCCTCCTAAGATAAGCCTGGCTGCTCTGTCTACGCTACCCTGAACTCAGGTGGTACAGCCTTATACTTGTACTGCCTCAGTTGAATAGTTTTTCTAAGCCCTTAGTTGGACTTCAGAAAAAACATCCTAACAGTGGAACACAGGCTAAGATTGTCAGGCTCACCTGGTCTCCATGGGGGCGTCGCACGAAGGTGCACTAATGATGTCTGCATTGGCGTTACACGGGGCTGAGTGATGAGGCTTGCACGTGACTTCTACCTCACTGTCACTTCCCAGGAAGCGTTTGCCTTGGGTTTTTTAATGGTGGACCCTCCGTCCTGCGATCTTTAGCAGGGGCGCTGTAACGCTCACCTGATTCTCGCAGAGGCGCCGGTCTTGACTGGGCGACTACCGTTTCTTCAAAGGTGATGTGTAGCACCCGGTTGGCTCTTTGGGCTGGACCTCTGTGCACTGTATGCCTGACGTGTAGAGTAAGATGTCTGCAGATAGAAAATATGGGGTTAATGAACTGGGGTTATTGGGGTGTCCCTATCTCTTTCCTCTTCTCCTCTCCTGTAGACCCCCAAAGGTTAACGTTCTCACCTTAGGTAAGTGAATGCCGAGCTCTCCATCTGCCTCGGGGCAGGGTGCTGTAACCAGTTTCTTCACTGGATAGGTAGCGCAGGCCTCTTGACTTCAGAGGACTGCTGTCCGTCGTTTACTGCACGAACGGTAAGTTTCGAGTCATTCAAATGTCTTTAAAGTCTTTAGTAATGATGTCTCTTGTTTTGCAGGGTTCCGGCGATGGCGGATGACGGGCTGAAGTGAGTTGAAGGTGGAGCCCGTGTGATGAATAGAAGCGCCTGGAAGCACGTAAGTAAGCGCTTGTTGCCTGCTTCACAATGCGCTCTAACTGTCTTTTTATTTTGCAGGTACGAGTTCGGAGCGGCTGCAGGGTGCCGGAATACCCACTGGATTAGATGTGGAAAGGAGTAATGGCACGTGAGTATTAAAGTTCCCCAATGTCTTTAAACGCACCTTGTTTTGTCTTTCAGATGCGGGATGCAGCGCCGAAGGCCTCCGGAGCGTGCGAAGAGTTGGTAAGCTTTTGTCTTTCAGATGCCGGAATGCAGTGTGAAGACCTCCGGAGCGCACGAAGCGTAGGTAAGCCTTTGCCTTTCAGATGCCGGAATGCTAACCTGTTCTTTCTTGTCTTTATAGGTGTTGCTGAAGACTGGATTCAGAATGGTAAGCCTTTGCCTTTCAGATGCCGGAATGCTAACCTGTTCTTTCTTGTCTTTATAGGTGTTGCTGAAGACTGGATTCAGGATGGTAAGCCTTTTTCCTTAGGCCCAGGACCGGATGCAGAAGACACGATGAGCGTCCTGCTGCAGAGGTTGCAGAATAACGCAAAGCAAGATTCATCCACCGGGTGTGGTTTAAATAGCCTCCTGTAGTGCTTAGGTGTCTCCTTCCACAGCCACGCCTAGGTAAGAAAAGAGTTCCTGGTAAGAAAAGAGTTCCTGCCTTCCAGAAGAGTTCCAGTGTTCTGAATCTAGGGAGTGGCTCCAGCCCCACCCAACAGGAAAGTAGTTCCAAACAGAAGAGGATCAGAGGCTCAACTGGCAGGCAAGTAAGCAGCATGGTCTGCTGCAGGTAAGTCCACCCAAGCATTATGAGCCCGGCGCTTCCAGCGCTGGGACTGGGCATATTTATGAGCCTGGTGCCACTGGCGCCAGGACTGGGTCCAAAAGGTCCCAATTGGGACTGGTTGGCACTCGTAACCTGGGTTATGGATCTGCTTCCAAGGGAGTTGGGAAAACCCTGACCTTTTGGAAGCAGAGATCATGACAGTACCCCCCCTCAAGGCCCCTCCCAAACCGGGCTTCTCCGGGGGTTTTGGCTTGTCAGGAAATGTTCGGTGAAATCTTTTGATTAGGCGAGGAGCGTGGACATATTCAGCAGGTTCCCAGGATCTCTCTTGGGGGCCGTAGCCTTTCCAGTCAATTAGGTAGAATAGTTTAGATATGGAGATCTTGGAGTCCAGAATGCTTTTGACTTCAAACTCGAGTTCTCCATCAACTAGGATAGGTTTTGGAGATTTGGTTAGTCGGGTTTGAGGTTGCACGGGTTTTAATAGAGAGACGTGGAAGACCGGATGTATCTTCATGTGCGGGGGCAAGTCCAACTTGACCGCTACTGGGTTTACTATGGTAGTGATGGAATAGGGACCAAGGTATCTTGGGTTGAATGTGCGTGGCCCTTTTAGAGATAGATATTTGGTGGATAACCAGACTTGATCCCCTACTTGATAGTGAGGGGCTTCCTTCCGATGTTGATCTGCTCCTTTCTTGTATTGTTCTTTAGCCCTTTGAAGGTGAGAAACAGCTTCTTTAAAGGCTTGGGTGATTGTAGAATGCAGGTAGTCTACTGCTGGTGTTTTAAGATCTTGGAGGGGATCCAACTCCGAGGTTCGAGGGTGACTGCCATACAAAAGAAAAAACGGGGTTTTCCCAGTTCCCGAATGGACAGAGTTATTGTAGGCATATTCGGCTATCCAAAGGATATCTTTCCAAGTTTTTTCAGTTTGTTGCAGCATGCAGCGTAAATACTGTTCCAGAGTTTGATTGGTCCTCTCGGTTTGTCCGTCGGTCTGAGGGTGGTGACTGGTCGATAGTCTCACATCAATTTGAGCCGACCGACAGCAACTTCGCCAAAAATGAGAAATAAATTGACTACCTCGATCCGAAATTAGAACCGAAGGAAAACCGTGCAGTCGGACGATGTTTTCGAGAAATTCTCGGGCCAGAGTTGCTGCTGTTGGCAAGCCTTTGAGCGGAATGAAATGCGCCATCTTGGAGAATAAGTCCACGATTACTAGAATCATATTGTATCCGGAGCATGGAGGTAGATCGGTGATGAAGTCCATAGAAAGCGTATGCCAAGGGCGAGGTGGGATGTCAAATAGGGCGTAAGAGGCCTGCTGGTCTTTCCTTTTGACTCTTGTTTTGGGCGCATACTCCACAGGACATTATAAAGTCTCTGATATCTTTCTTCCAAGACGGCCACCAGAAGTAGCGCTTGATCTTTTCTGAGGTCTTGGCCATACCGGGATGACCTTCCATTAAAGAGTCGTGATAACAAGAGATTACTTTTTTCTGTAAATCTGTGCTGGGTAGGTATAATCGTTCTTGGAAATACAATAAGTTGTCCTTTACTGCAAAGTCCTTTCCCTGCAGATGCCAATTCTGTATGTCTGCTGGAGTTACAAGTTGCCTGGCTTTATCCTTAACTTCTCTATGGATTCGGTGGCGATTACACCCAGAATTCTTTGTTCGGGAATGATTGGTACAGGTTTAGGGTTGATCAAGTGTTCTTCCACTCCCATCCGAGAAAGGGCATCAGCTTTACCGTTCTTTGTACCAGGTCGATAGGTAATTATGAAGTCAAACTCGGCAAAGAATAATGCCCAACGGAGTTGTCTAGAGGATTGGGCTTTTGCGGTTTTCAAATATTGCAGGTTTCGGTGATCCGTAATCACAGTAACGGTGTGTCGGGCCCCCAGCAGATAATGCCGCCAAGCCTTAAAGGCAGACTTGATAGCCAGAAGTTCCTTGTCAGTAATCGTGTAATTGATTTCAGGAGGCGAGAATTTGCGGGACCAAAATGCCACGGGATGCAACTGATTGGTTACCGGGTCCTTTTGTGATAGAACTGCCCCATGGCAAGGCTTGAAGCATCAGTTTCCACGATGTAGGGGAGTTCGGGGCGAGGGTGTTTTAAGATTGGTGCAGAGATAAATTTAGTCTTCAAATCCTGGAAAGCTTGTTCCGCCTCGGTAGACCATTCAAAACGTTTGTTTTTCTTTAACAAGGCAGTGATGGGCTGGACTATTCGAGAGAATTCGGGGATAAACCTGCGGTAAAAGTTAGCGAAGCCTAACATGCTTTGCACACCTTTTACGGAGGATGGTGATGGCCATTTGAGAACTGCATCGACCTTCTTTGAATCCATACGCACTCCGCCAGGTGATAATATGAATCCCAAGAATTCAACTTCAGTCACGTTGAAAACACATTTTTCCAACTTAGCGAAAAGTTTGTGTTGACGCAATCTTTCGAGGACCATTTTCACGTGTTTCCGATGTTCAGATTCCGATGAAGAATAAACGAGGATGTCGTCAATGTAAACAACAACACATACATCTATGAGCTCTCTGAGGACATCGTTCATAAAATATTGAAAGGCGGCCGGGGCATTGCAAAGTCCGAAGGGCATGACCTGATATTCAAATAGCCCATACTTGGTGCGGAAGGCCGTCTTCCATTCATCGCCCTCTTTTACTCGTACCAAGTGGTAAGCTCCTCTAAGATCTAGCTTTGTATATATGCATGCTTTTCTGACTTGGTCCAGGAGTTCAGGGATCAAAGGTAACGGATATCTATTCTTAACGGTGATCTGGTTCAGGGAGCGATAATCGATACAAGTTCTAAGGTCTCCTTCCTTTTTTGGAACGAAGAACAAAGCTGAAGAAGCAGGGGACTTGGAAGGACGAATAAACCCATTTGCCAGGTATTGATCCAGGTATTGTCGAAGGTGAAGGTTCTCAGGCTCGGTGAGGGCATAAATTCTACTACAAGGAGGAGTAGATCCAGGTATCAGGTCTATCTGGCAGTCATAAGACCTATGAGGAGGTAGAGAGTTAGCCTGATCCTTCCGGAAAACATCTTGGTATTCTAGGTATTCGGGAGGTAACTGGGGAGTCTCTGAAGAAATTGCGGCCAGTGCAACACCAGGTGGAGGGTGACAAGTAGAGACACATTCTGGAAACTGGACCGTTCTTGCTCGCCAATCGATCAGAGGATTGTGTTTCTCTAACCAAGGTATTCCTAGAATAATCTGAAACTGAGGGCCTTGATCACATCGAACACGATCTTCTCATGGTGTCCATCTTGACTTACTAGCGTCACCTCTTGAGTGGTATGCGTTACTGGCCCGGAGGCTATCTCCGTACCATCCACCGTAGTAATGACGTCCTTTACAGCCTTGGGACAAAGAGTTAGATTCATCCTCAAAACCATTTCATGATCCACATAATTGCCGATGGCACCGCTGTCGACGTAAGCTTCAATTGCATGTAATCGATCCGGATTATCAGGGCTAATGAGGACCATAGGTATCACGAAATGCGAGGTCACGGAACTGGTTTTCACGCTCGGCAAGAGGACCTCTATTCTTGTCGGGCGAGGTCGTTTCCCTGCTCAGAGTTTGTAACTTTGGTAACTGCAGCTCCTACTGCCTTCTTGGCAGGTTTCACCGGACAGTCTCGAAGAAGTGCCCTGAGTTTCCGCAATAAGGCATAATTGCAACTGTTTCCTCCTTTCCCGCTCCCTTTGTGTTAGAGGACCTTTCAGACCCCCTATTTGCATGGGTTCCCGGAGTCTACTCCTTTGGAAGGAGTTGGCGGTTTGGAAAATACTCGAGCATCAAACTTGGAACGATCGGCCTTCCTGTTCTGCAGCCTGTGATCTATTTGAACGACCAAGTCTATATAATCCGAACAGTCTTGTGGGGGATTCACTACTTGGGCTAAAACGTCTTTGAGCTCTCCACGTAGACCTCTATAAAACAGCGTAATCCTTTTGTCCTCAGGCCATTGAGTTTCCACTATTAGTCTATTGAAAGATGCAATATAAGCCAAAGGTCTTGATTACCCTGTCGCAACGAAAGAAGCTCATTGTCCAAGGTCTGCCCCTGTGAATGTCTTGCGAACAGTTTTTTCATACTAAGCTGAAAGGCTTGAAAATCATGGAGAACCGGATCATCTTGATTAACTAGGGGGATCGACCAGTCTGCCGCATTGCCACTAAGGTACGAAAGTACAAAAGCTACTTTTGCTTGATCAGTTGGAAAGGCTGCTGGCCGGCATAAGAAGTGCAACCGGCACTGATTGATAAATACTGCAAACCTCTTTGGGTCACCAGAAAATCGTTCGGGCGGAGCCAGAGGTACATTCCCAGGTAGGTTGATCTGCACTGGATTCATAGAGGATGTTGAAGGAAGATTTGCCCCTGATGCGGGTAACGGGGTCTGTCCGGCTTGTGACTGTAGCACTTGTCTAGCAAGATTGTCTGTTCTCTCCTTGGAAATAATTAGTTCCCTTCTTAGAGCATTCGTTTCCTGACGAGCTGCATGCACTTCTGCCCTTAGTTCCCCAAGTAACCGGGCTAGGGGTCAGTATCCGAGGTTTCCATAGCGCCTGGGCGAGAGTTTTGCGGTAGGCTTTGCGTTCTGTAACGCTCACCTGATTCTCGCAGAGGCGCCGTCTTGACTGGGCGACTACCGTATCTTCAAAGGTGATGTGTAGCACCCGGTTGGCTCTTTGGGCTGGACCTCTGTGCACTGTATGCCTGACGTGTAGAGTAAGATGTCTGCAGATAGAAAATATGGGGTTAATGAACTGGGGTTATTGGGGTGTCCCTATCTCTTTCCTCTTCTCCTCTCCTGTAGACCCCCAAAGGTTAACGCTCTCACCTTAGGTAAGTGAATGCCGAGCTCTCCATCTGCCTCGGGGCAGGGTGCTGTAACCAGTTTCTTCACTGGATAGGTAGCGCAGGCCTCTTGACTTCAGAGGACTGCTGTCCGTCGTTTTACTGCACGAACGGTAAGTTTCGAGTCATTCAAATGTCTTTAAAGTCTTTAGTAATGATGTCTCTTGTTTTGCAGGGTTCCGGCGATGGCGGATGACGGGCTGAAGTGAGTTGAAGGTGGAGCCGTGTGATGAATAGAAGCGCCTGGAAGCACGTAAGTAAGCGCTTGTTGCCTGCTTCACAATGCGCTCTAACTGTCTTTTTATTTGCAGGTACGAGTTCGGAGCGGCTGCAGGGTGCCGAATACCCACTGGATTAGATGTGGAAAGGAGTAATGGCACGTGAGTATTAAAGTTCCCCAATGTCTTTAAACGCACCTTGTTTTGTCTTTCAGATGCGGGATGCAGCGCCGAAGGCCTCCGGAGCGTGCGAAGAGTTGGTAAGATTTTGTCTTTCAGATGCCGGAATGCAGTGTGAAGACCTCCGGAGCGCACGAAGCGTAGGTAAGCCTTTGCCTTTCAGATGCCGGAATGCTAACCTGTTCTTTCTTGTCTTTATAGGTGTTGCTGAAGACTGGATTCAGAATGGTAAGCCTTTGCCTTTCAGATGCCGGAATGCTAACCTGTTCTTTCTTGTCTTTATAGGTGTTGCTGAAGACTGGATTCAGGATGGTAAGCCTTTTTCCTTAGGCCCAGGACCGGATGCAGAAGACACGATGAGCGTCCTGCTGCAGAGGTTGCAGAATAACGCAAAGCAAGATTCATCCACCGGGTGTGGTTTAAATAGCCTCCTGTAGTGCTTAGGTGTCTCCTTCCACAGCCACGCCTAGGTAAGAAAAGAGTTCCTGGTAAGAAAAGAGTTCCTGCCTTCCAGAAGAGTTCCAGTGTTCTGAATCTAGGGAGTGGCTCCAGCCCCACCCAACAGGAAAAGTAGTTCCAAACAGAAGAGGATCAGAGGCTCAACTGGCAGGCAAGTAAGCAGCATGGTCTGCTGCAGGTAAGTCCACCCAAGCATTATGAGCCCGGCGCTTCCAGCGCTGGGACTGGGCATATTTATGAGCCTGGTGCCACTGGCGCCAGGACTGGGTCCAAAAGGTCCCAATTGGGACTGGTTGGCACTCGTAACCTGGGTTATGGATCTGCTTCCAAGGGAGTTGGGAAAACCCTGACCTTTTGGAAGCAGAGATCATGACAGGCGCAATATGTTCAGTCTTTCCCTGGATCGAGTTCCTTCACTGATCCTGTGGGGCTGTAGCAGAGTCTTGAATAGCTTGACTCAGCAGGTAAGTCTCTATGCCAATAGATGCTTGGTATAGTTTCTTAATGTCTTTATTGCCCAAGTTTTGACTTTTGTTTCTCTTTTCTTTCAGGCGCGGCCTTGGGCGGTTTTCAGATGAAGATTTGCCTCTTCCTACAACGCTGAGCAGATTTCCTGCGGGTGAGTATAGCGCAAGTGCGTGGCGCTGAATGTCATTAATAAGGGAAACCTGCTGTTTCTTTTCTTTTTCTGCAATGCAGGTGCAGCGCGGCTCCGGAGCGGCGATTGGATGAACCGCTTCAATGAAATCCCAGAAGAAAACAGTCTCCGGGTGAGTATTGGCTATTCTTGCAGATGCCTTCTTTTCTGCAGGTGCGACGATCTGGAGAGCAGCTGATGGCACAGCCTTTTGGATGGAATGCTTCAGGTAAGGTCTCAGGTGCTGATGGATCGTGATTCCAGGACAGGCGTGGCGGTTGAAGTTCGGGTACTGGAGCTAAGCAGACACGGTGAGCGTTACGCTGCAGGAGTGCAGAAGAACGTGAAGCGTGTTCTGTCTGTAGGGTGTGGTTTAAACAGCCTTGCAAGTGGTTCCAGGTAAAATAGTCCCTCCAGCCTCATCCTGCGATCTCAGGTAAAGTAGTCCCTCAGCCACACCCAGGGTAGGCTGGATGGGTCAGCCCCATTAGGCTGGGCTGTATGTAGTCCCATGCAATTTACCACCAGATGGAATATTATGAGCCTGGCGCCAAAGGTGCCAGGACCGAGTCCAGGAAGTCCTAAGGCAACCCTTTGGGGCTTTAAAAGCCCCTATGGGTGCCAGTAACTGGGGCAGGCCCGCCAGCTCCAGATGCTTGGGAGCATGCACCATGACAGCGATAAGCAAGAACTATTTCCACTAATGTTGTATGCACCAGGCAGTTCAAGGTCAGCTAAACCTAAAGGAACCCTTTTCAGGAATGGCACACAGATATTCTAGGCCGGTAATAACATAATGTTGTAATATTCTAATACAGTTTGCTTTTCAGATCAGTTCAACACAGATTAAGGTAAGCAATAACTCTTAATTTGTTTTAGGATGCCACACAGCTAACACAAGGTAAGTAAAACCTATATACTTTTTAAAAGGGCTATCAGCAACTTAAGAGGCAAGTATAACCTAAAGCAGACTTATTATGAAAAGGCTAACAGCAAGTCAGGGGAAGCAAGACCCAATTGGGGACGCTCCTACATGTATCCTAACAGGGATAGTAAAGTGAAACAAACAGCATTACTTTTGGGCAAGAGGCACAACCAATTCACAGGTGAGTAACTTTACCTTATATATACATTTCAGAACAGTGCAACCAATATTCAAGGTAAAAACGTTTGTAACTATGCACTCTCAGAGTTACAGTTACCAACCAACTTCTTTTACACGTAAGTAACTTTGGCACACTAGTTATTCTTTTCAAGGCAGAACCCCTTTCTTATCCAGTCCTTGCCTTATTCTATAGCATGAGTTCACTCAGAGGCAGTAGAGGGACCATAGTGGTCTAGGTGCCAGCCGTAGACAGGGTGAGATAGGTTTCAGTTGCAGGCAAAGTCAGAGGTCCAGAGGAAGACTGTTCAAACAAGAAATTATTTCACTTTAAAGTTAGTTGAGGGTCCAGGGACTTCAGAGAAGAAACCCTAGGAGGATTCCGCAGTGGGTCTGGGTGAACTGGATGCATGGCCTCCCAATCACAGAAAACTCCCCCAACGCTATACAGAAACCACAAAGGCTTGAGGTAGGTAAAACACCCCAGCCAACACAGTACCTCAGCACAGAATATGAGTTGCAGTAGGAAGACTTCAGGATCTGCAGCCAAAAACCTGGTCGATGGATTCCTTTGTCAATAAGAGGGAAGACAGGTCTTTGGAAATAATTTTGCAGAAGGGATCACAGGAGAAGGCTCCAGGATAGAGTTTCCTCATGGCTGGATGCGGCTCTGTGGATTTGGCGCCTTTTCAGGAGCACAGTAGTAGACAGAATATCACCACTCGGATTCTTGTAGTTTGCAAGGTCCAGCAGTCTGATGGGGGGATTTTTCGGACCTGAATCGTGCCTCTCGAGATCCAACAGGATGCCCACAAACTTTTAGTGAGATTTTGAATTCAGAAGACCGTGCACCACATAATGGCTTGAGTTCCCAGGGTTTTGGGGAATTGCAGCCCCTCAAGGTCGCAGCACGGCGTGGTATGGCTCAAAATGCAGCCCGTGGTAAAGGTGCACTGAATTAATATAAAGGTTCACTGCCATCAGCCATTAAAGGTACGTTTGTCCTTGTAACATAAATGTTACTTTTAAAATGAGAAAGGGGATACTCAGTATCTCCTCAGCACTCCACATAAGCTGGGGGGGTGCTGGTCTCACCTAATAAAATGTAAAAGGGATCAAAAAATACTTTCTACCCTTGGGAACAGTAGTTCTCACAAGGTTAGCCAGACAAAGTTAAAAGACAATAGGCACTTATTGCCAAAATGTTGTCAAAGAGGATAACTTTTAAAAGATACTATGGAGAGTCTTAAAAATGACACCCATTAAAAAAGTAAAAGAGGGAAACATAATCTACCAGTCCAGCAACATTTTCTGGAGTTGACACAGGTCAGGAAGTTTTATCATTAATATGAAAATCTTACTTAACAGTACCCCTCACTCAGGTTCCCAGAATTGTCAGATTAGCAGTTGTCCTGCCTCAGGCTGATTGCTTGTAGCTTGAAAAGCAGGGGCTTAAGAATTTAGGGTTGTCTGAGGTTGCTCAGGAAGTCCAGGGGTCTAGGTGTCCATCCACCAGCATGCTCATGACTGGTGTCCCTTTTAGTCATGTGGTGCATTGCCTCTTCATCCGGTCTTGCTGGCTTCCAAAAATATTATTTTATCAATTTGAATATTTTTAGAGGATACATGGTAGCTAACACTTCAGGGATTAAATGGGGATGGGGGACCTCAAGGCATTGCAGGATCTTGGTCCCACAAAATGTAAGGGATTTTTGTAGTTGAATCACCCTTTCCATAAAACCACCCCTCAATGGGATCTTGCTTTAGCATTGGAAGTCCTAGCTTACTGTCCTTTTATCATGTATAGGCAAAACAATTGTGGAGCCCCCCTGCACATGTGCTATGTGGGGGAAGCTTTGAACAAAAACAAAGAATGTTGAACGAGACATGAGTGGATGAACATTGGGAACAGTTGGAGTGTGCCAGCCCTCAAACCAAAGGCTGGAGCCAGCGCTCCACTCAGTGCCTCCACAAATCCAAACAATGTACATGGTTGATCCAGCAATGACTTTGATAACACGTTGTGGGTTTGGCAATCTTGTTGGGCAATCCCTGTGGGGTTCGTCAGTATCGTTCCTTCGATGCCACCTGATGCCTGGCCTGCTCCTGGCTAGGCATTCTCCATGCCAAGAAAATGGAGTGCCACGTGAATACTGCAGGGCTGGCCCCCCCTTCAAGGCGTGCCCAGTTACTCCCTGCTCCACTTCAGGCAGGCGTGGCCCAGGTCAGAGAACTTCCTGGGGACCCACTGCAGCTTCAATAGATACTAGGACTCCCCCTGGCATATGTAGCGCTGCAAGAACTCCACAAAGGAACTGCCACACTGCTACAATTGTGCTGGTTGGGGAATGCCCTAGGCATACTCATTCTGGCATAAGAGAACTTTGAGCACCCCATACAATCTGCTTCTGACCTGCCTTCCCTGCTGGAACAGAAGATCTGTAGCATCAAGGATCTTGAGACAGCCCTAGCCAGGCTGTAAGTTCACCCGACGGCTCTTCAACATAGCTTGTAGCTAAACAATGCATACTCCAATATTGGAAATTGAAAAGTGGGCCCACTCATGCTGAATGGTTGCATGATCTAATTTTTACCTCGGAGAGAGAGGAAAAGCACCTTTCTAGAGTGCCTTTGACATGTTTGCCCAAAAACATTTGTACTCGATTATGCACCTACCTTGCAGTGACTACATAACTTTGAGGGAGTGGATGTCTTATACTTGGGAACTCTATTTTTTTTTCATAATGATGTTTAGCTAATGCAATTATCCTATGATACAATATGATTTTGTCTACCTTTGTATGCAATGCAGTCTACTGGTCATGTCAATGTGTACGTACTTACTGTCTGCCCTTTTTTTTAAATAAAGTTTTAAAAAAAAGAATATTATGTTCACTTTATGGACTTTAAGTATTTTTGAAGGACCCTATTTTAATTTTAAAGCACTCTATTTGTATTTGTTGTGCAGCTGCTTAGGAAGTATGAGTGTGTACAGTGTGGAACACGATTCCCATTTTCATATAAAAAAACTGCTGGTGTATAGAGGTAGACATGAAGTTAAAATCTATATATTATAATCAACATCTAAAAGACCTGTACACAAGCATTTCCTTGTGTGTTATTTCCTTGTGTGTTATGTCTTTCCTCTATTTTTATTCGTATTTATATTTATTTTGCGCTTTCGCCAAAGTGCTTTACAAAAGTTAAAAACAAATGGTACAATAAGTAGCAATGATGAGAACATTCAAATTATGAAGTAGAAAGAGAAAGGAGTTGATATTTTAACTGAGAACAAAAAATAGAAAGTGGAAGAGCATTCCGATTTTTAGGAGGCAGAAGTAAAAAAAGAACGAAACTGAGAAGAAGCACAAGGATGCTTAGGCACAGAAAGAAGTAATAGGGATTCAGAATGTAAAGATTGAGAAGGAGAGTGAAGAGGGATCAGAGAGCAAAGATAGAGAGGGGTAAAACCATGTAGAGCTTTATGCACCAAGCAAAGAAAATGAAAAGTAAGATAAAGATCAAAGAAAGCATAGAAGTAGATCAATGAGAGGAAGTCACAAAAGAACACCGAGGTAACTTGAACAAAATACAGATAGCAGAATAAAAAACAGAACGTAAATGAGTAAGATAGGTCTTAGGGAGACCAAAGAGAAGAGCTGAACAATAGTTGAGACGAGTAAAAAATAAAAAATGGATCAAGAATTAGGTCACTTGAAACGAAAGAAAAGGCTGAGCATGTCTAAGATTATTATGAAAGCGAGCAATACGAGGGGTATTAGAAATATGAAGAGAAAAGGAAAGAGACAGGACAAAGACAACGCAAAGCTTCCAAGCAGAAGAAGAAAATGAAAGAAGAGATAGAGGAAAAAGAAGACCAGAAGGAGAAGGAACAGAAAAGGGAGAGCAACAACGAAAGAAAAGAAGCTCTATCTTAGAGGGTTTAAGGTAGAGAAATCTAGAAGCCATCCAGGACGTAATTGCAAGCAAGCAAGAAGAAACAGTACTATGAAGCGAGAAAGAACATTTGGAAAAGGAGAACATGATTCGGGAATCATCAGCATAACAGTGACAGGAAACATTAAATGAAGACATGAGATTGGAGAGCGAAATGTCTATAAAGAAAAGTGAAGAGACCCTAAAACAGAACCCCGTGTAACACCATAGAGAAGTGTGTAGGAAGAAGAGAACTGACCAGCCCAAGAGACAGAATAGTTATGATCAGACAGCGAAGAATTAAACCATTTAAGAACAGAGGGATCTCTGTGATTACTGTGCCTCGTTTACTGAGACCCCCAAAAATGTTGACTTTTTATTTTGATCTCCTTTTCACCCCATATATATGAAGGGGGAGACCCCCCACACCCGCTTAATCCAATATATACTGTACCCATCCCCCCACATATATATGAGGTGAAAAGGGGGTCGAAATAAAATAATTAAGTCATCATTTTCAGGGGTCGCAGTAATTGTATAATCCCCGAACAGAGCCAGATAACCCAAGATAGATAAGCTAGAGAGTAGAAGAGAGTGATCAACAGTATCGAACGAAGCTGAAAGATCAAGTAAAATAAGAATAGAAGAAAGTCGATTGTGTCTAGCAGAAAGTAGAGAATTAGATACCTGAACTAGAGCAGACTCGATGGAGTGAGCAGGACGGAACCCAGATTGTAATGGAGGAAGAAGAGAATGAAGATGAAGAAAAGTTGAAGAAAAGATTAAACTTGAGCATAGACTACGTGTTCAAGAAGTTTAGATACAAAAAGAAGCAAGGAGATAGGACGGAAGTTTGAAGAAAGAGAGGGTTCTAGTGTAGGTTTCTTAAGAATAGGAATAATGACAGCATGTTTGAAAGACGATGGGAAACTAGCAGATGTCAGAGATAAATTAATCAAAATAGTAAGATAAGGGAGCAAAGGAGAATATATAGAGGAAATGAGAGCAGAAGTAATCGGACCCAAAGGGGTGAGCTCTGGCCAGGAATAATGAAGTGTCAGAATCAGATAGAGGAGAAAAAGGAGAGTGAAGGAAAGATACTGGAAGAAGAAGAAGTCACAGATAGAGGAGATGTAGGAGGGGCAGTTGAGTGAAAAGTTGGGCAAAGCAAGGTTACTTTAAAGATAAAGCAAAGTCAGTGGCTGACAAAGAAGAAGACAGGGAGGGATCAGGAGGACGAGGTGAGAGAATAGAGCCTAACAATTGACAAAGGCATTGACGATGATGAGAAATAGAAAACAGTTTCTGTGCAGCCAAGAGAGAAGAATCATAAGAAGAGTGAAGGGAGGATAAAGTATGTAGATCTTCGAGGGTATGAGATTTCTTCCAACGATGTTTGGCCTTACATAGGGCCTATCAAAGAGAGTGAAGTCCAGATGAAAGCCATGGTTGAGATGGCTTTTTAGAAGGGGGAAAAGGAGTAGTAGGATATAAGATCAAATGTTGATGATACAGCAGTGTTAAAATGAGTAGAAGCAGAGTCAACAGAAAGAGAAAAAACTGCTCCAAAGTAGAGAGCTCAGCAGTCAAAGAAGATGGAGAATGGGTAGAATTAAAAGAGTGAAGGTTGCAGCGTGAAAGAGATATAGAAGACAATGGGCTAGAAAAGGAGTCATTTAAAAAGAGGATGAAATGAAAGTAAAAAATTATTAGATAGATAAGTAGGCTGAGCATACACAGCAGTATCTGGGGTGAAAGATGTAAAGATGAAGTCGAGCGAGGAAACTAGAATATGAGAAGGAGGTGACGGAAGCAGAGATAAATGGAAGTAAGCAAGAAGAGGGAGTTGAGAGATGAAGATTAAAGTCCCAAGGAGTATACAAGTATTTCTAACATAGTATTTCTTCATAGGGGGTTTGGGGAATCCTTGTAACTATTGCTGACCACGTCCCTGTTCTACAGCAGCACACACAGGGCGATCCAGACACTCAGATAAGCATGTGTTTATTTTATATTTATTTATTTGTTGGGTATTTGTAATGTGCATATACAGCCAAATGTAGTTTCAAGGGACATCAAGACAAGGGCCTCATTACGAGGTTGGAGGCAGCCATGGCGCTATGCCTCCAAACTCGTTCCGACTCCGCCCTGGTGAATGGAGCAATTACCGGTCCATTCCAAGGTTGGCGGGACCGGTAATTCCCCATTCACCAGGGCCCTTCCCCCTTCCCATTTGAGCCCTCATAGGGCTCAATGGGAAGGGGGAAGGCACTAATAACGGTACCGCAAATTGCGGTACCGTTATTAGCTCCAAAGTCCCTTTGTGGGTCCCGTCCTTAATAATCCCTTACCACCCGCCTCGTAATGAGGCCCAAGGAATGGGGTGGTACAATGAGAAAACAGGAAAAGGAAGGGTAATGCTAAGATGGGAGGGAGGAGAAGGGAACTTAAATTGCAAGTGAACAGGTTTACTTGCACTATTGAGGAGAGGGTGCACAAGGGAGTGCTTGAAGAGAAGCGGGAAGGAGCACAGTGGCAAGGAGTGATCACAGAGTCGGCCAAGGCTGGAGCAATGGAGGCAATGTTGTCCTTGAGGTTCCGGAGGAGCAGGGGATCGCCTGTAGAATGAGCCTCTCACAGAGGGGGCCAGCCAGAGACCTGGGATGTGGGAGAGAAAGAGGAGGGCCAAGGGACACCTGAGAACCATTTGAGAGAGAAGCACAAAGCAACTTCAACACAACAGCAATGCAACCATCTAGAATCAAGTGTCCTGGATAAAGGGAAAAACCTAAGTTTCAAACAGCAGAAAAAGCGAAACACATAGATACACCTTTCCTGGATAGGCGGAGAAACGCCTAGGTTTCAAACATACAGCAGAAGAGATAAGGAAAGAGGCGGGTTAAATATTTATAAGTAAGGAAAGGTTTACTGCTGTGCCTGTCTGTACCTGTCTCCCATCAAGTACATTAGATCCACCCCTACTACATTTTTTGGAGCGACTGCTGAGATCTCCCGCTGTGTCCCTATACCTACCCCACCTACTTACGATCTCTTCCTTCTGCCATTTTAGGGAAAGCGTACAAATTACTAGAATACATTTCCGTTATTTTACATAACTTATTTTGTGCATTTTTGTAAATAGGGGTTATGTGTATATACAACTAAAATAAATGTGTTAATGTGTTTTTGATTTCACTGGATTTTCCACCACACCTGACCGTCAGGCGCTCTCCTCATGGATCAGCTTCAAGTAGTCAGTTGGGCTGGGTGTGAGGGGATTAAACTGGAAGACTGCTTGTGTTGAAGGTGATGTCGGATGGAGCAGGCACTCAGGTTGACAGAGTGCCTAGAGCCACTCCCTGGCCAGGCAACTGCCTAGGTAAAACCTGTGGCCTAACTGGGACAAGTATGTTGGTCTGCTTTGATCCTAGAGAAGTCATCCCTGACATATTGCCCCTTATTTTCCACGGGGAAGACCTGATCGTGTCCTACCCCCTTTGTATTGTATTGTATTTATTGTGTTTATATAGAGCTTTAATCCAAAGCGCTTTACATTATAACAACAGAATACATAGAACATTATAACAGTAGAAGCAATTTACAATCATGAATCAAACCAAAGAAAACAGTAAGTAGAGCAATTAATCTGTGAGAGAAGAGGGAAGGTGTGAGGAAGGGAAGGAAGAGGGAAACAGAAGGGGTATAAGGCTGAAAATGAGGCAGGGGAAGGGGGAGGGTAAAGAGTATTATAGGGAAGATTCGAGGGAAGGAGAGAGAATGGGAGGTGGGGAAGGTTTCATGGCGGGGAATGGAGAAGGAGAGATTTCAGGGAAGTGCGGAAGGAGGAAAAGATAGGTATAGAGCGGATTGAGAGAGGTAAGGAGTTCCAGTGCAGGGGGGCTAGGAGCTGAAAGGAGTGGAAACGGGAGGAGGCACATGGGGAAGGAGGGACGGTGAGAAGGAATTGGTTACCTGAACGAAGGGAGCGGGTAGGAGTGTAGCAAGAGAGCAGAGAGGAGAGATAAGGGGGAGCAAGATCATGGCGATATGTAAATACTAGACAGAGGAAATTAAATTTAAGTTTGGAGTTAAAGGGAAGCCAGCCAAGGAAGGAAAGCAAAGAAGAGATGGAGTCATGAGGGGGAAGGAGACAAAGGGTCCGGACTGCTGAGTGGTAGATAGATTTGAGGGGGGCAAGATGAGAAGCAGGTAGTCCAAAGAGTAAAGAGGAGCAATAGAAGAGGCGAGAGAAGATAAGGGAGGAGATTAAAAGTTTAGTAGCATGGAAGGTGAGAGAGGAGCAGACTTTGGGCCTAGCCAGCTGGACAGGGTTGCAGGCTAGCCCACCATCCGTTCCTATCCAAAGCCCTACCCTGCCCAGCACTGCATCCAGTCATCCTACAGTGCAGAGTGCAGGTAGGATCATAGCTGCACCCACCCGCACACCTAGTTCCTCTGGACCTAGTGCGCACCAGTTCTACACTGGAGGATAGAGGTGCCAGACTGATCACTTCCTCCATGGTGGTTGCTTTGAAGGTTGTGGTGCAGGAGACCACTGCTGCACATTCAGAGAATTGTATTGTATTTGGTTTTTTATATAGCGCTCTTTCCCCACTTGTGTGGCCTCAATGCACTTTCTGGTAGAAACGCCCTCTGTGACCGTAGTCAATGTGGTGAAAAATTCTAAAGGGATTTTAGTTTATGAGATGCGTGTGTGCATTTTGCCGATCTAGGAATTAGGCGGCTGGCTAGGCTCGACTAAGCAGCCCAAAGAGAGGGCAGGCACGTGGGTGGGCGCTATTGGTGGTTTGAGATAGATTGCTATTGTATAGAGGGTCGATGTGTGGCCAGCTATACCAAGTTCCTTTTGGATGGGAGTTGCTGTATGCTAGTGGCAGAGGTGTTGAGGTGAGTTAGGTGTTTCAGTCTGGACGGCTATGTGTGTTGCTAGACCGGATGTGCTTAGCCATAGCAGTTTTCTACGGTGCATGGTTGCATGGCCGTGCCTGCGGCCTGTGTCCACACTAGTGGACGGGTGACACCGGATAGACTGGAACACAGGCGACATGCACGGAGACTGAGTCAACTACCCCAGCCAACCCCACCAACACTTTCGCCCGCCCCTTAGTTACCGCCAGCAACCAAAGTGTTGTGGAATTGTCGAGATAGTGGCAATCACCACACTACCTGAGATGTTGACATTGGCAGGTGCACTGGCCACAGGAGTATGAAGGGAGAGCAGGGGGGGGCTATGAGAGAGCATTATAGAGGTGGGGGCCAGAGGAGTAAGGAACCTTGTATGCCAGACGGACCCAGATCAGGACAGAGGCGCATCAGGGGAGACTACGCAAGCCGAGCGCCTCAATTCAGGACAGAGATGCAAACTAACCAACCCCCACTAACAATTTCCCCTTCTGCATACACCTCTCAAACACAACCAAAACCTACAGCACAACAAACTGCACAAACTTCACTACATTGCAACAACAAAATAAAAACAGACTTGCACAACAGTACACGACGACTACCGGCCGCAAACACCCCAGGCCCAGCCAACGGACCCACCGGGCTGAGGCCGCCAACAGCACATCACTGCTCTCTTGCACTTTTCCTACTTCCTCCCATTAACTCAACCTCCCCTCTTCTTTCAGAGCCGCCAGAGCGCCAGGGGAACACTCCGGTGGTGATAGTGCGCGGTACAAATGTCCTTTAACATTAACATTAACATATACGTACCATAGGCTTGGAGGTTATTCGGCTGGAGGTTTCACAATATAAAAGTCCGAGAAAGGGACTAAACCTAAATTTGAGAATTACTGAATAGTTGAAGAGTGGCCTATATTTCACAGTGCAGTTTGAATACAAGAGTACAGGGACAGCATACCTGGATTCGAGAGTTCTGCATAGTGGGATAGAGGCCCAAGCCCCACAATGCAGCCTGAGTACAAGAGCATAATGGGAGAGAGGTCTAAGTTTCCCAATGCAGTTTGGACAAAAGATTACAAGGGACAACACACCTATGGCCAGAGAATCCCGTACAGTGGGGGGTCAGGGCCAGGTCCCACCATGCAGCCTAGGTTTCAAAGCACAGTTTGAGCACAAAATTATAAGGGACAACACACCCAGATCCGAGAATCCCGTACAGTGGGAGGGAGGCCCAAGTTTCACCATGGAATGAGAATCCTACCCGAATAGGTGAAGAAGAATACCAGATATGGGTAGACCAAACAAATCAGATGATCCACGATTGGAGAGATCCCACCTAGGAGCACTCCTGAGAGTGTTTGTTTCACAAAATAAAGTTTCCTTTGCATAATACTTTGTTTGATAAATATGTATTATATTCTGCATGCCTCTCAAACTGGTATCGGGGTGTGTCTTTTTTAAACTGAGAAAGGTAATGAGAGGTGGGAGCTGAGGGTAATGTTATGATGACGTTGGGTAACCTCCATTAATTCAGTCACCTTACTCAAATCCTCCTCCTCCGCCCCCGGTCCGGGGACTTTGACTGGGTTATGACAGGCAGGGCATTATCTGCACCTCCCCTTTTCTGTACAGAAGGAGGTGTGGGGCTGAGGGAAGACACACTTTGTCTAGCAATTCATATTTAATAAATGTCTTACTGGAGGAAAATACCTCACTAAACTGAGTAGGATGACGAGGGGCGTAAATGATGTAATGGATATGACCCAACATTTTCAAGGTCTAAGTAGTATTTTACAAATAGGATGTATTTAAAATACCACGTGTTTGCAATACTATCATCCTTGTTATGATGTCCTGTATACGCCTGAGCATTGGAGGGATACTGGTTTTCTTCAGCAGTTCCAAGATTTAGCAGAGGCATAACATCAGTGTGAGCAGTGGGGACTATCTGTCATAATTCCACTCAAATAAAACAGATTCAAGATTTTATTAGCAGTAGAATTTCCATCCTGCACCCACCACTTTGTCTAGTATCCACCCCTGTCTAAGAGTCTGCTGAACACAAATATGCAAGATGTAAAGTTATTCACAAGTTAAGTTGTTCACATGGTCCACAGAGGTTTATCATTTGTAAAGGTAACTACTTGAATGTTTGCTTTAGGTGTAGATTAATGTGCGGGATGCTAGTGAAATATAAGCATTCACCCACAACCGATACCAACAGCCCCCCTCCTCTTCCAGTATTACCTTTCTCCCTCCTGTGTCTCTTGTAGCTCTGACCATGCCTCTCCCTTTTATGAGCAACACGCAGTGGCTTCCCAGCTAGCTTTGCGCCATTGCAATCCTCTACAAACATACATGTGAAGTGATTAGTGTGGACATATTTACCTACACAACGAGGAACATTTGGATACCATCCAAAATAGTAGCACTGTATTTTTTCATCTCCTTTCAATGTATATCCATTGTCACATTCAAATGTCACCACTTGGCCATTTTTAAAGTTTCGCGCCCTTTGGAAACGCAGATTGTCAGGTGGAAATGGTATCGAACAAGTAATTCCTAAAAAGCAAAACAAAGTTTCATTAGATTTGTAATTGCATTTATGGGCCGAATGAGCAAGACACCAATTCAATATTAAGCATTGGAATGACATCACGCAATAACTAGAGTCACTAGGTACACAGAGTACAAATAAATAGTAATACATGGAACATTTTAACAAATGAATCAATTCCTGTCTGTCATTTTCTTACGAGTGGCAAATTGTGATGGCCAACTCACTTGTAATACAAAACTTCCATTATTACTCGAGTGAAGTATTTGTTATCACTAATGTTGATATGATATACATATGTATTGAGCGCCTATGGCAAGTGTGTCTTGCAATCTGGTTGCTTAGATTGAGGCATGTATCTGTCAGCACAAGCAAGTAATACAAGCAAGCAGTTGCTAACTCAATCTCTGATCTAGGTCTACAGGTCCTAACCACCAGCTTTCTGCCTCTGGGTTTAATGGGTATAAATAATACCGTATAACACACATCACAACTACCCAAATACATTAAAACATTCTTATCTGTCCGCCACAAATAGCAGACCCTATTATGATTGTCTAATTGTGATGTCAGTGCCATGCAACCTTTAATTACATAAGTGAACACTAGTGGACCGGCCTATAGCGCACTCGAGATTTCCCCGTTGGCCTTTGCACCCTGGGCCTCTTTTCTGTGGTATTTCCACATTTTCCCATAGGGAAAGGGTTGGACTTACTGAAGATGTGTGATATGGGGCAACTTTGAAAATTATTTCCAGGGCCCCTTTTGCTTCCCAGTCCACCCCTGTAAGTGAAGGCCATGAAATGCATTCTCCACTCGAAGGCAGGGGTGGCTCTCCATAAGGGCGATGGGGTGCTGACCTGGCAGTACCCTCGTCCATTATGGAGGTGCCGTGGCTTAAAATCTCAGAGGAAACATAGTTTCTCTTTGGCAGTTTACGTTCCCCAGCGCGCATGTTCAACGGATCATGCAAGGATGGGGACATTTTGCTTTCTCAGCCTGGCACAGCCTTTTGGGGGTGCAGGCTGGGGAACTGCATGTCTGAATATGTGAGGATGTGTTCCTGCGCCTCCCAGCACATTGAGACTGAATGGGACACTGACAATATGGCACTCTGATTCAGAAACATGAAGCGCTCTCCGCTTCCTGGTTCCTGTTCTTGTGCACGGGAGCCAGATGGCCCTTGTCATGGGAAGTGGCATTGTGGAGAGGGTCAGGATCGAGACCGCGGCTGAGGCAAGGGTAGAATTTAATTCTGTTTGTATGATGTTTATGTATATATGTGTGTGTGTGTGAATGAGTGACAATATGATGTATGGCTAGATGGGTGCGCGTGTGAGTGAATGCTCTATGAATGCTGTTTGAACGCTGAATGAAAGAGAAAGTTATTGCTGCATGAATGTGTGTTTGAATGAGGGAGTGTATGCTGTTTCTAATTAATGCTTTGTGAATGAGCGAGTGAATGCTGTGTGAATGGTGTTTGAAATTAATTCTAAGTGGAAAGAGCAAGTGAATGCTGGGCGGATGCTGTTTGAATGAGTGGGTGAATGTGTGTGTGCTTGTGTTTGGTTAGTGTCGGCCTGGAGGCTGAATTAGGCAGGGGGAGAGGTGTTTTACTGGGCATCTGTGGTTAAGCAGGCATGGTAAGGAACAAGTTACTTACCTGTAACTGTTGTTCTCCAGCATGGATCTGGCATGGATTCACATGCTCATGAATATTCCCCGTCAGGCTGGGAATCCTCGGTAAAGAAAAAATCAGTTTCAGTTTAGTTTCTGGACTGTCTTTCTAATAATAACCAATCACTGGTCTGTGGGTCATACTGCCCCCAGCCAATGACTGCCCTCTACCTAAGCCCCTCCTCGGGTAGCCATCTTCAGATTTGGTAGCACGTAAAGTGGCAGTAGGACCAAGAGAAGAGCCGCACAGGGGTTGGAGGGAGGGTTTGCATGTGAATCCATGCCAGACCCATGCTGGAGAACAACAGTTACTTACCTGTAACTTGTTCCTTCTCCAGCATGGGGTCTGCCATGGATTCACATGCTCATGAATACAAGAATACATAGCAGTACACACATGCACAACCACGGGAGGGGGCAAGACTCAACATTAAGCATTACAACTACTCAACATTAAGCATCTCTTACCTCCTCACCAGGCTCACCTTCAAGCGAACAGGTTGCGCAGCACTGCCTGGCCGACTCTGGACTCCTCCCTGGAATCCCGGGCGACGCAGTAGAATCTCGTGAAGGTGTGTGTCGACCTCCACGTAGCAGCCCTGCAGATGTCCAGCAGGGGCACACCAGACAGGAACGCCGCAGTAGCAGCGATCGCTCTGGTTGAATGGGCTCTCGGACGGCCGGGCAACGGTCGGTTTGCCAACCGGTGACAGTGCATGATGCAGCCGGAGAGCCATCTGGAAATGGAAGCCTTCGAGAGGACCTTCCCTTGGTTCACAGGTCAAAAATTCACAAACAGCTGTGATGTCTTCCGAAAACTCTTCGTGCGGTCCACGTAGAACTTCAGCACTCTAGCCACATCCAGCGAGTACAAAGTCCTCTCAGCCAGCAACGAAGGCGAAGGTAAGAAAATAGGTAACACCAAGGGCTCGTTGAGATGGAAGTCCGATGGCACCTTGGGAAGTCCGCAGCACCACCCTCTTCTCGTGAAATGCAGGTATGAGGTTTACAGGAGAGGGCCTGGATCTCTCCCAATCGTCGTGCGGAGGTGATGGCCACAAGAAACGCTGTTTTCCACGATAGGAACTTCAACAGTGCCGAATGCAGAGGCTCGAATGGCGGGACCATGAGTCTGGTCAGCATTACGTTGAGCTCCCATTCCGGTGCCGGGGCCTTCACCGGCGGGAACGAGCGGAACAGTCCTTTCATGAACTCCTTCACTAGGCGGTGAGACCACAGCGACGACCGCCCCGGAGTTCTGGTGTAGCGGGAGATAGCCGCCAGATGGATCTTGATGGAGGCATGTGCCAGCCCCACCAGGTACGGCAGCACTTGAGGGGCTGTAATCCATAGAGGGTTGATCTTCTGTGCACGGCACCAGACAGAGAACCTCTTCCATTTATGCCCGTAGCACTTGAGAGTCGAGGACGCCTTGGCCTTTGTAAGGACCTCCTTGCAGTCCGCTGGGATATCGTAGCCTCCGAACTCTAGTGCTGCAGGAGCCAGGCCTGTAGGTTCAGCAATCCCAGCTTGTGATGTAGGATGGCGCCTCCTTCCCTGGCGAGAAGATCCGCGTCCGTCAGCAGTTTTACTGGGGGGGACGCTGACAAGTCCATAAGGTCCAGGAACCATATCTGCCTCGGCCACGCCGGTGCAACGAGGATCATCCTGCACTGGGACCGTCTGAGTTGACTGATGAGTCGCAGAAGCAACGGCAACGGTGGGAACGCATACAGGAACAGGCCGTCCCAGGGGAAGGAGAATGCATCGCCCATGCTCCCCGGCTGGGGAAACCTGCTGGCGAACCTCCGGCACTTGGTGTTCGTTGTCATCGCAAAGAGATCTATCTGGGGATTTCCCCATCGTCGGAATAGCAGATCCACTTGATCCTGCCGGAGTTCCCACTCGTGGCACGAGCGCAGCTCCCTGCTGAGCGAGTCGGCACAGTGTTCTTTACTCCTGCCAGGTGGAAGGGTACCAGGAACATCCCGTGGGCAACGGCCCAGTGCCACAGATCCTGCGCTTCCTTGGATAGGGCTGGGGACCTGGTGCCCCCTTGCTTCCGGATGTAGAACATCGTGGTGGTGTTGTCGGTGAAGACCCTCACCACCTTGCCCTTGAGGGGTGGGAGGAACGACCTGAGGGCCCAGAACACGGCTCGGAGCTCCAGGACGTTGATGTGTAGTGACCTCTCCTCCGGGAGCCAAAGGCCTCTTGCGTGGAGATCTCTGGTGTGCGCTCCCCATCCTTCCAGGGAGGTGTCCGTCATCACCGTTTCCTGATGTGCCGGGGTCTTGAAGTCCATACCCGCCGCTAGATGCGCGCGGTTGCCCCACCACCGGATCGCTTGGTGGAACGTCTCATTGAGGGAGATCTTGTCTTCGAAACTGCCCGTTGCTTGCATCCAACGGGCGTCGAGGAACTCCTGCAGTGGTCGAATCCGCAACCTGCATAGGCGCACGAGGTAGATGCACGATGACATCATGCCGAGTAGGGACTTGATGGACCTCACCCTGGCCATGTCCATGGTCAACAGCCGTTGTACCTTGCCCAGGATGGCCCTCGTCCTTTCCTCCGACGGTGAAGGCAGTCGCGCCACTGTGTCGAGTCTGGCTCCCAGGAACAGGGCATCTTGCGACGGTACCAAGTGGGATTTCGCGAAGTTGATCGAGAATCTCAGATCCGTGAGCAGTTGGACGGTCTTTGCCGTGTGATCGATGGCGAGTTCTCTTGACATTGAGCCAATCGTCCAGGTAGGGGTATATGTGGATCCCCTGCAGGTTCAGTCGCGTCGCCACCAGTGGCAGGCACTTGGTGAAGACCCTTGGTGCTGACTTCAATCCGAAGGGTAGGGCCTTGAACTGGTAGTGCCGCCCTTGGACCACGAACCGTAGGAACTTCCGATGTCCTTTTTGTATGGGGATGTGGAAGTAAGCGTCCTCCAAGTCCAGCGACGACAGAAAGTCGCCTTCCTCCAATTGTCCCAGCACATGCTGAAGGGTGACCATCCGGAACTTCTGGGACTTGATGTATTTGTTGAGGTGGCGAAGGTCTAGGATGGGCCGCCAGCCGCCGGTCTTCTTTCGGACAAGAAAGTACCGCAAGTATACTCGGGAGCCTCTTCGGGACGAGTTCTATCGCGCCCTTTTTCAGCATTGCTCGTACCTCCAGAAGCAGCTGCAGCACGTGGTTTTCTTTCCTGGCCACAGGTGGGAAACAGGGACACTTTCTTTGGAACTCCAGGGAGTGCCCATTGGCCAGGGCGTCCAGTCAGTGGCGATGGACTCCCACACGCCGACGAATTTCGCCAGCCGGCCTCCCACCAGGGTGCTCGGTGGGGGCCCGACGTCCCGGCCGGTTCAATCTTGTTTCGCTGAGGCCTTGCCAACTTGGCCTCCTTGGCGACGCCAACAATGTCCCCTGGCCTTGCTGCGGCCTCTATAGGCCTCCTGCGACGATGAGCGGGCCGCTTGGCTTTACGACGTGGAACCGCCGCCGAATCCTTTGGAGGCACCTTGAGACCTGCCTCCTGGGGTCCGAAAGGACGGCCGCCGTTGATGGAGAGAACCCAAGGCCCGGGCCGTCTCGGTGTCCACCTTAATGGCCTGCAGTGACTCGTCCACTGCCTTACCAAACAGGTTGTTTCTGTCGAAGGGCATGTCCAGTACCCTGGTCTGAACATCCTGACGGAAATCGGTGGCCTTGATCCAACCACGCCGGCGAAGGCAAACGCTGTTGCCCATCTGGCGAAAACCGGTGTCGCCGATGTCCGTGGCCACCGTGATGGCATGGTCCGACGCCTCCTCGCCTTCCTGTAGGATTTCAAGGGCCTCCGCCCTCTTGTCGTCTGGCAGGAAATCCAGGAGGGGCGCGATGTTGAACCACAGCTCCCTGTCGTAGCATGCAACGATCGCGAGGGCATTGGCCGCTTTGATGGTCGTCGCTGCCGACTTCTTCTCATACCGGTCCCTCTTTGCAGGAGCCGTGGACGGGTTCTTGAGCAGCGATAGCCCCCTCGTCCCAGATGTCGTCTAGTAACAGGACTGAGAGGGACGGTCTTCCTCTTGGCCTCCTGTCGTTGGTAGAGGAAACCTTCCTTCTTCTGCTCTTCGGGACAAAGCATGAAGGAAGCCAATTTCGTCGGGAGGGGAGGCCCGTGCGGGGGGTGATGGGAGATCCATCCCGTCGTCACCGCCGTCGTCGTCGTCCGTCCCCGTTGTCGCCGTCTCCGTTCCCATGTCATCCCTCGATGGAGGGGAAGGAGGTGAAGGCTGGAAAATAGCGGGAGGATGGGTTCGCCTCCGCTTGTTTGGTGGGCTTCCCGATGGCCAGGCGCTGTTAGTTTAGTCTAATAAACCAGGCTGGATGTGGTTGCTTGGAGGTTTATTACATATAATCAAGACACATACATAAGACCCCCAACCATCATTGCAGCTCTTGTCCAACTGTGTATTTCAAGTCATAACATTCTTTCTGAAGGCTCCACAGTCTAGAGCCTTATGACATCAGTCCCTAATACACAATGCAAAGTAATAGAGCAATGATGCATTTTACTCTAATATCAGAGCACATACATAACACACCCCCTCCCTTATCTAAAACAAAAACAAAAAATGAACAAACATAACAATTGAGTTGCTATAAAACCCCCCAAAAAAACAACAACAAAAATAAAACCCAAAATGCGCATAAGCAGAAAGTTTGGCAACAACAAATTAATAATAATTCTAGGATACCACATACTTTTACAAACCTAGATTTACTTCCTTACTTTAGCAACTCTAGACAAATTCCATACATGACCACTTTCCAATCTCACCGCTCCCCGGAACACTTGGTCAACTCTGACAGGATTCGAATATAAAGACTCACCCTTCTTAGAAACAACAGCGTTCCTGATCCTAATTAAATCACCCACTTCAACCACTGTTGCCTTTCTGGAAAACCTCTCTTTGATCTTCCTAACCCACCTTTCTTTCCGTGCTTCCATCCTCATCCACTACTTTATCTGTTTCGCTCGCCCTACCCAACCACGCAGGAGATAGCAATGTATTTCCCTTCCGTCCTCTCATCATCTCAAAAGGAATGACTCCCGTCTCAACACCCGGTGCCATTCACAAAGCAAACAAACTTTCTTTGACAGCAACATTGTGGTCCTCACACTCGCATTCGCCCCTCTGATCGTCTCCATTATACACCGGTTTACCCTCTCAATCATGCCATTCCCTTGAGGATAATATAGTGCAGTTTTCTTGTGCTTTATACCACACTTGTACAAATATTCCTGAAACAATTTGCCCGTAAACTGTGGACCATTATCCGAGAGCACACTCCTTGGTAGCCCTTCTCTCAAAAATCTCCTCCAAAAATCCAACCACACTTTGGCAGGTAACATCCCATATCACTTTGAACTCTGTCCATCTCGAGAACAAATCTACCAAAGCAATCACAAACCTTCCTCGCCCCTTCCCCATATCCACAGGGCCCAAGACATCTATGGCCAAATCCTGCCAGACACCATTTGGTGCACCCACTTTTCTTACTGGTTGCACCACAGCAGATACATTTTTTCCAGATCCAATACATTCACCACACTCGCCAACCATCCTTTCAACTTCACCATGAAGACCCAGCCACCAATAGTCGGCTTTTATAATCTCCTTTGTTTTGTAGACACCAATGTGACCCTGATGCGCAACTTTAACTAGCCTTCCCCTCAAACACCCAGGAACAACCAACTTGTCCCATCGATATAACCACCCATCCTTTACCGACAGCTCCAATCTCACTTCCCACAGAGATATTTCTTCACCTGACAACAACCTCTTCTCCGGCCATCCTCCACGGACAAAACCAAAAATGCGTTTCCATCTTTCATCAAATTGCAACGCTTCGGCCCATTCCCCTTTCTGTATTACACTTTCTGTGGTGGCAAAGACCATGTTGCCTACATCCACATATCTGTCTTTCTCCCCTTCATTTGCATCATCAACTCTCAGCCTGGAGGCACAATCCGCCTTCACATTACTTTTATCTGGGACTACCTCAATATTGAATTTCAGGGGGGGGGCGTGGCTAACCGCGGGATGTGAAAGACACAGGTCTTCTCGGCTCCCGCGGCCGCAACAAACATCCTGGCAAAATAGCC
Organism: Ambystoma mexicanum; assembly: GCA_002915635.3. Classification (NCBI taxonomy): domain Eukaryota; kingdom Metazoa; phylum Chordata; class Amphibia; order Caudata; family Ambystomatidae; genus Ambystoma; species Ambystoma mexicanum. The sequence continues at coordinate 813,763,709 of CM010928.2, forward strand.
TGAATTTCGACGAATTAGGAGCTGAAAACAGCCCTGAGGGGCGACGGATACGCTCGGGCACAAACGAGGTGCAGAGCAGGGGAAACCGCAGTCGAATCCATGAGAGGCGATTGCAAGAAGTTTGGCGGCGATCAACATCCAGCCTGTCCTTAAAATGGCCGCCGGCGCGCACTGCGGATGGCCTGGTGACTGCGCAGCGAGGGCCCTACAGATTCACTGATCACAGCGAAAAGGGAGCGCGGCCCTAGCGGGCCCCCGGTGGTGTCCCGACAGACGGCGGGCCCGCGCGGCTGAGGACGCGGGGGGAGCATCCGTCACCGACAGCGAGTAACCCAACAGGAAAAACAGACCTACACGCCGTCGGAGGCGAGGGGCCGCTGGTGTGTGAGGGGAGCGCGGGTGGGTGTCCCCCGGCGGACCCTGCCCCCCCCCCGATAGCGGCAGTGAGTGAGGCGGCCCTGGAGAAAGGAGAAGAACTGGGGGAGAACCGCTGCGACCCACGCGGCCCACCTGCAGCCCGGTCCTGCGGCTGCCGCCGACCCGTGGGCCGGTGTGGGAGGCCTGCGCTCCCACTGCCGGAAGAGCGCTCAGCCGTGGAAGTGTGCTGCAGCACCGCTGAAGACAGCTGCAACATTGAGAGACACGGGAAGGAGCTCTCCGGAGGCGTGACCCCAGCACCTACAGGGTGCGATAGGTGCATGGACATAACACGCAGTGAGACAACCTTGATAAAAGGCCCAACACGCAGGATTGAAGGCGCCCAGTGTATGCGGCATCATGGGGAAAGATAAGTCTAGGAAACTTCCCACGCAGAGCAGAATGGATCAATACCCCATTCCTCCGTTCCAGCCGCCAGACCTCCACCCGCAATCCTCGGAGGAGATGGAGACAGACCAGGGAATTTCTTTGAAGGACATTATGGCTGCCATAGCAGACTCCCGCACGTCCATAGAGCATAAAATGGACGGAATTAGCATGGATGTCTCTCTCCTGAGGCATGACCTCCAAAAACTAACGGCACGTACCGGGGAGGCTGAGCATCGTATATCCAATACAGAGGATAGAATGAATAACATGCAACAGCTCCACAACGCCACATCCAAATTGAAAGTGCTGGAGGACAGAATCAAAGATGGAGAAGGTAGATCCAGGCGCAACAACGTGTGCATACTCGGTATACCCGAAAAGGCAGAAGGCGCCTGTTTTTCTAGAACAGTGGCTGACCGACCTGTATGAACCCAACGCCTTCTCCAAGTTCTTTTCCATAGAGAGGGCACACAGAGTTCCCACGGGCAGACCAGCGCCCGGCGCCCCCCCACGCACTATAATAGCAAAATGTTTAAACTACAGGGACCGTGATGCCTTACTACAACACGCGCGTGGCAAAGGCGCTGTCACGTTCAATGGATCCAAAATCGCCTTTTTTCCCCCGATTACACCAGGGAGGTGCAAAAGGCGAGGCAATCCTTCAACCACCTCAAAAAACAACTGCAAATAATGGGAGTGAAGTATGGCCTGCTCTTCCCTGCGCAACTGAAGATTTACCACAAAGGCACAACAGTCCACTTCACTGATCCTAAGGAGGCCTGGCGCTGGGCCGAGCAAACAAAGACGGAGATTGGTCGACCCCCCGTGAAAATAGGGGGAGGAATCGAAGACCGCCACCGGACCAACAGCGGGAACCCCGCCAACCACCGGCGCAGGACCCGCCGGAAGACTTGGGGGGCTGACCCCCGCCCCATCGTCTGCCAGGGGTCCGTAGCCCTGTTGTACATTCAGGTCAAACTAGAGTACCTCCTACACTATACACAAACACGCAACAACAGACAGCATACACCTACTTGATGCGGCCGCGGAATGCCCCAAGCCCGCAACACAAGGAGAGCCCCTCTGTCGATAGCACAACAATCTCCACCTGTATCATACGTGAAGACTCCCCCGGGGTTTACCTCTAGAGGAGTATTACCTTCCCCTTGGGTTCGAAGCAGGGGAAGGCCACTTGTACCTGATACTAAGTTCATCGCATGTGAGGTGTCCAGTTGATACCATAAGTTTTGTTCGGGCGACCGATGCTTCTAGTTGGGAGGAGTATGGGGTGGGGGGTTGGGGATTTGTTAAGTTCAGCTATAGTCGGGACCAGTCAAACTCACAAGGATATATGGCTAGAATTGATGCCAATAACCCACAGGCTCATTCGCAACAGGCACATAACGCCATCAGCGGCAACTTTGGCCGCTATCACCACAAGCACACATGGCAGCACATAGCAGTACTACTGATGCCCTCAGAACACTGAGGCTCATGACATGGAACATCAATGGCCTGGGCAATGCAGTCAAGCGCCGATTGGTGCGGCAATTCCTAAATAGACGGGGGGCCGACATAGTGTTCCTATCTGAAACCCACCTTGCGGGCACCGAATGTACCCTATTCAGACGCACAAACTATAAACTGTATGGTTTCACGATGGGCTCTAGAGGCGTCATGATCATGATACACAAAAGCCTCCCCTTCCACCTTAATACGGAGACGCATGACACAGGCGGCAGATATGTATATGTGACGGGTGAGTTGTGGGACCAATCCATTGCACTGATAGCCACCTATGCACCGCCAACCCTTCTAGAGCCATTACTCACTGACATTGCCCCGTTAATCGCTAATGATACCTCCACCTGCATGATATTAGGGGGTGATTTCAATGAAGTCATGAATGTAACCCTGGATAGATCACACTCACGCAACAGAAACCCCAACGTCCCCACCACACTGGCCACGTTTGCCAACGCACTTGGCCTGTGCGACGTATGAAACTCCACCCAGACACTAGAGCATACTCGTTCCACTCAGGGGCTCATGCCTCACTCTCCAGGCTAGATTATTTATTCACCCCAGCAACGGATCTACATAGGGCACAGGAAATAAACATGCTACCCAGAGGCATCTCTGACCACTCCCCAGTGGAACTGCTGCTCATAATATCCCGACGGCTCCCACCGCCGAGCTGGCGCCTGAATAGTTATCACCTGGGGGACCCAGAGCTCGTGGACAGACTACAGGAAACCACCAATACATACTTCGAGCTAAACACCCAGACGGCAACGAACCCTGAAACACTATGGGAAACCTAGAAGACAGTGCTAAGAGGCAAATTAATATCATGGACGACTGCTAAGAAGAGGCAGCACTCGGGTAAGACTGTTGAAGTGGAACAACAAGTGAAACAGAGAGAGGAGAGGCACATAATAGAGAACACGCCGGCCTCTAATCGGGCGTTGCTACTAGCACAAAAAAGGCTTCAGAGCATAGCAATGGACAATGCTAAACAAGCGCATACTGCAATGCGAGCAAGACTCTATGAAATAGGCGATAAGGCGGTCAAGTTGCTCGCGTGGCTGGAAAGGAAGGAGCAGGGACGCAGCCATGTCCGGAAGCTCGAAACTAGTGGTGCGAACACAAGGGTGACAGATCAGGAAATAACCCAAGGCTTCGCGGAATACTACGCTGAGCTTTATAGTGAACCCACGACCCAGATGGACGCCACGATTATGGACCAAATTGATATCCCTACTTTAAATGAGATGCAACTGCAGCTGCTGGAGCAGGAGATCACAGAAGACGAGATCTTAAGTGCCATGTCTGGTCTCCAGACATGGAAAAACCCCTGGACCAAATGGCTTCCCGGTGGAACTGTGGCGGAAGGTGGGTACCAATGTAATAGCCCCACAATTACTCCGGTTGTATCATCATGCACGGGAAAAGTGCATTCTCCCGCCAGATCTACGAGAAGCGACAATAATATTGATACCCAAGCCGGACAAGCCCCCGGAAAGATGCAGCTCGTACAGGCCCATTTCACTCATCAACTGTGAAACTAAAATACTGGCGAAACTACTTGCGGATCGCCTACAACAGGTAATTCCCTCCCTGATACACCCGGACCAGTGCGGCTTCATGCCACAGAGATCAACCCGCATGAACCTCCGCAGACTACATTCAGCTCTGGAAAGGGCCAACAACATACAGGGCCCGTTAGCCCTGTTAGCAATTGACTTTGAAAAGGCCTTTGATTCAGTGAGATGGGAGGCTGTCTGGACCATAATGCGCCGCATGGGATTCGGTAAGAACTTCATGAGTTGGGTGCAGCTGCTGTACGAATCCCCGGTTGCTAGGACCAAAGTCAACGGCTGGCGATCAGAACTCTTTAGTCTGGGAAGGGGCACGAGGCAGGGCTGCCCGCTATCGGCCATGATCTTCGCTATCGAACCACTGGCGATCCTGCTGCGAAACACTCCAGCCTGGGAGGGTTTCCGTTGGTCCAAGACCTGGGAAGACAGAATATCCATCTATGCGGATGACCTGCTCATCTACCTGAAGGACCCAAGCACTTCCTGCCCTAGAGTTGTGCACCTGCTAGGACAATACGAGGTATTCAGTGGATTACTTGTGAACTGGTCCAAATCCATCCTCTTCCCTATAGGAGATGCCTCGTTGGCGGACCTGGCGGCTGGCCCCTACCAGTTTGAAAAAGAACAGTTCAAATACCTGGGGATACGCATCACGAAGCTTCTTACTGAATACAGAACCCTAAACCTCTCCCTCCCTGGTGGCAAGGTTCGCAGAAGACACTCACCACTGGATCTCCTTGCCATTGACTCTGATGGGCAGAGCAGCCCTGTTCAAAATGATCGCCCTCCCAAAATTCTTATACATCCTGCAAAACTCTCCATTATACATCCACCATCGAGAATTCCACAAACTCGAGTGTATTCTCCGGAAGCTGCTATGGGGAGGAGGTCACCCACGAATTGCTCTTGCCACTCTCCAGAGGTCCATCTGGGAAGGGGTGGATCGGGCTGCCTAGACTGCAGTCATATTACTGGGCCAGCCAGATGGCAGTGGTAAACGATATGCTCCATGGAGACAAGAGCCTCCCACACATCAAGGGTTTCAATTGCAACACCACGGCCAAGTCGCTAGAATTCCTATATGGAAGCCTGGGTCGCCCTCAAAAACCTGACATGGCATCGCATATATAGAGAATATGGAAGGAAGCGCATAGATTCTTAGGATGGGGCGGAAAACTAACATTGGCCCAACCCCTGTGGAACAACTGCAGCCTTCCCGAAATACAAAAGCTACCCAGATGGCACGAGTGGACTAAGCGAGGAATCTCCAGTATCGGAGATGTGATACATGAGGACAACCTGGCAACATTCGAAACGATGCAATTGAAATTCTCGCTTCCAGATACGGAGAGGTACCATTACATGCAGCTGAATCATGCGTGGACGGCCCACCAACAGATTACACAAGACCTGCCGGAACATAGTCCTGGATCGGGTGGAGCGGAAGATCACCTCTACCATGTACAATGTGATAGCATCCTTTGCGACACCGGAACTAACCAGTCTGAAAACAAAGTGGGAACGAGATGTGGGACCACTTCAACCAGAGGACTGGGTAGAGGCCCTGATGTACCCGCGAGAAACAACCATCTCCGCAAGGCTCCGACTCGTCCAATTGAAGATCCTACACCGCACCTATTACCCAAGAGTGGCCCTCTATCGCTGGGGTAAGACCTCAGACGCAAGATGCCTACGCTGTAAGAGAGAGGAAGGTACCTTTTTTCATATCCTGTGGGAATGTAGTAATATCCAGAAGCTCTGGCAGAAATGCTGTGACAAACTATCTAGCGTTATGGGTAAACCGATACCGGGATGACCTAAGCACCTTCTCCTGGGGATCTCCAGTGAAACAGACTTATCCCGTTATGAGAAACTGCTCTGGTCAACTGAGATGGCGGTTCTCAGGCGGAACATTGCACAACTGTGGGGCTCGGAACGTACACCTAGTAACGACCAGTGGGTCACGGACGTGGACATATGTGCAGTAATGGAGCATCGGGTGTACAAAGCGAGAGGCTGCCCGCAAAAAGCAGAGAAAATATGGGGAAGGTGGGAGGAGACTAACTGAGTGTCAACGGCGACCCGCAACCGCGGAGACTGGGTGACGCCCAGCACAAATGGGCGCATCGAATCTGTTACGAACAATCTATGCCATGAGGACAACCTATGTTAAATTTGACGGTCTGTCGGACTGTAGGACCGCGGTCCCCGAAGCTGGTTTTATAGAAGTTATTTGGTTTTATTGTGTTGATTGTTTCTCTCGCTCCATCCCATTATCTTTCCCAGAAGTTGTTGATTTGATATATTTTTGGCCCTTGCTTCCTCCCCTCCCTTCCCCTCCCTCCCTCCCGTCCTCCCCTTTCCCCCTCTCCCTTTAACCCCCTTGCCCTCCCCACGTCCCTTTCCTGTAATGCAGAGAGATGAATGTAAAGTTGTCTTAACTTGAAAATCAATAAAAGAATGTGATAAAAAAATATTGAATTTCAGCCATTGTAACCTAGTTACCCAGCAGGCAACCTTTCTTGAAACTTTATCAAGCCCCTTGCTTTCGAATATCGCCTTAAAGGGCTTGTGATCAGTCCTCAGTGTGAACTCTTGACCCCATACGAAATTCTTCAGCTTCTCAATGCCCCAATGACAGGTTAAGGCTTCCTTTTCTAAAACCGAATAATTCAATTCAGCCCCTTTTAACATGCGTGAAGCATGCATAACCACCGCCTCAACACCATCAATTTCCACCTGTGACATCACAACTCCAATCCCCATATCGCTGGCATCTACAGAAAGAATAGTCCTCTTTCTGGTATCATACATAGCTAATGGCTTTGCCATGTCAATTTTTAGTTTAATTTCATCAAACTCTCTCTGACAGTTCCTATCCCACTCAAACTCCACACCCTTCCTCAACAACGCCCTCAGACTAGTCACTCCATCAGCATAATTTTCCACAAAGCGATGATAAAATTCTATCGTCCCTATAAACGACCTCAATTCAGACTTATTTCTTGGCACTTACATTCTTTTAATACCATCTACCAAATCTTTTCTCGGTCTGTGGCCCTCCTCCGATATCTCATGACCCAAGTATTCCACTGCTCGGGTAGAAAATACACATTTCTCCTCCCGTAACGTTATACCACGATCTTTGAAAATTCTTACAACCAGCTCCACCCTTTTCTTTAATTCTTCTTCACTCCTCCCACATATCAGTACATCATCTTGAAAACACCAAACATCACTCACTCTCATTAGGAGCTTATCCATAACCTTTTGGAAAACTGATGAGGCTGATATCAGCCCAAAAGGCATACAGCGAAATTGATAAATTCCTTCATATGTAATAAAAGCTGTTAGTTTTTGTGATTTAACATCCAAATTAATTTGGTGATATGCACTTGCCTAATCTAATTTGGCAAAAAATTTCGCATTTCCAATCCGACTCAATAGTTCACTCATATTTGGAAGAGGATGACGGTCTGCTATCACGCATCTATTTAATTCCTTCAAGTCTATACAAACCCTTAAATCCCCACTTGTTTTTTTTACCACCACTACTGGGGAAATCCACTCTACAGCTTTGGCTGGTTCAATTATACCCGCCTTTTCAACTTTCCTCAATTCCTCCCTTACCGCATCACGCATAGTCCTAGGCAAAGGTCTGAGTTTGGCACACACCGGTGTGCTACCATCTTTCAATACAATTTTGTGCACCATACCCTTAAGGCACCCCACACCATTGTTAAAAACATCCGGGTACCTCTCAATCAAATCATTCGTCTCACCACTCATTTTGGCGGTACCTACCACACTATCAATGTTCAAAACTTGTTCATTGCTGTTAGGATCCAGTCTGATCCCTAATCCCCTCTGCTCCTTCCATCCAAGTAGCTTTTCCCCTTTCTTGGCAACATAAATTTTACCGTACGTTGTTCTCCCTTTAAAACTGAAATGAGCTGTACAACATCCCAGTAACTCTATTTTTCCTCCATTGTAATCTCCAGGGTTCTTATCTGATGGACCTAGATCTTCCATACGACCCCCCACAATATTCTCATATGTTGCACGAGACATCAATGTGATCTTTGAACATGAATCAGCCAGTATTCTCACCTGCTGCCCATTTATCTCAATCCACGCAGCGGGATGTTCACATTCATCAACCTCAGTCCACTTCACCATATTCACTGTGACAATCTCATTCTCAGAACCTTCTCCTTCATCAGATGATCCCACATTACATTCCTCAACAAACATAGTCCCTTTTTTCCCGCCAATGCGGTAGTTCTTACAATTCTCAAAATGCCCCCACCTCTTACATAAATTGCAATTAGCTCGTCTCCCAGGACATATGGGAGAAGTCAATAAATGTCGAGCACTTCCACACCTGAAGCACAACCGGTCATCCCTCCTTGGACCCCTCTGCCCATTATCCTTCTGGGTAACCTTATTACCCACTTGACTCACTCCACTTTTACCCTGGGCAACATCATTTCTCTTCCCATACTTGTTTTTCAGTTTCTTTCTTTCCCTCATACCCTCTTTCCTTCTATCACAAACTTTCAGAACCTCAATAGCTTGTGAAGGTTTTGCTTCTTTAGTTCCCAATTTTGCCACACATTGCAAAGTATGGTCTATTCTCTTAGCAATACCAATGACCTCATCCAAACTAGGGTCATCTTTCAAACACACTTCCTCGCGAATCTTATCATTGGAGCAGTGCAGCATAAATTGGTCTCTTATATGCTCATCCAACCCACCATCAAATTTACAATTCAAAGATAGGTGCCTCAGTGCCGTGATATACTCTTCCACAGTCTCCCCATCATGTTGAAATCTCATTCCAAAATGGTATCGTTCAAGCACTGTGCTAATTTTTGACTCAAAATGTTTGTCCAGCTTTACCAAAGCTGCGTCAAAATCACTCCCTCCATCTTCCACATGTAGATCTGTAATATCTGGGAGCGTCTCACAAATCCTCTGTCCTTCATAGCCCAGAAAATGCATAAGCATGGACACTTTTCTTTCAACGGACATCCCATTGCCGCAAGTTGCTTTAACATAATGTAAAAATCCTCTCTTCCAGGGACCCCACTTAATCTTGGGCGGCCCTGGGGTAGGCATGAACATCTGCAGACCCGGAACTCCTGACAGGGCCATCTCAGATGTGAGCACACCAATTGACGTCAGGCAGGTGAAGGGGAGTAAGTGCAGTACAAATGGACAGTTCCAAACAAACGATAGAAAAATGTACAGCACAAATCACCAGATTAAATCCCTAATAATGCTCTGCAGGAAAGTACTCCTTCAATAACCACCTTCTCGTGTGGGCCTGGGGGGGGAATAGAATATAATAAATAAATACCTTTGAATTTTGTGCTGTATACAAATGAGGTGCTTTGCTTTGTCGCTCGCCGCTAAGATCGTTCACACACTCGAAGAAAAGAAAAAAAAATGATGACACCCGTCACGTGACTTGCGCGTCACGTGTCTCAGTCTCCTTCTCCAGAAACGAGTGCGCGTCACGTGCCACAAAGAGGGAGTCCCTTTCCTCTAAATGAGCACGCAGACACACTTCAAGACTTGCCGCACCCCTAAATCCCCCGGCACACACCTCAGGAAATAGGGGCATAGTTCACCCACGCTGACCGCAGGCTAACGATGAGCAGCCTGCTCTACGGAGAGCTGCCAGCTAGCTAGCGTGTGCTCTGTCCCGTCCGGCTCGCTCGCTCCACACAGCAACCGGAACAACCGTACCTCGGGAAACAGGATTCGTCAGATTCGTCCCCTCGCTGCACTCCGACCAGGCACCGCACACTGTGCGTCACCTCGGGGAAGGAATTTGTCACCTCACAGCACCTCGACAGGGCACCGCCCTCTGTCAGGGCAACCTCCAGGTCCCTCGGTGCAGGCTCGCAAGTTCTGGTCGCCTAGCCTCTTCTCTCTCCAGCCCGCTCCGCACCGCAGTTCAGGTCTCCACGTACAGCAGTGTAACGCGGCGCGGTGAACAGCAGTAAAACATACGGAGCGGCGGCCCCTCCTTTTCAGCCTTCGAGGTTGGGGGTCTCAGGGAAACTGGAAACTGAGGTAGGCACTTTCTTCCTTCTACCACCTACGATGATCCCATCCTCGTCGCCAATGTAGTGTAATAAACCAGGCTGGATGTGGTTGCTTGGAGGTTTATTACATATAATCAAGACACATACATAAGACCCCCAACCATCATTGTAGCTCTTGTCCAACTGTGTATTTCAAGTCATAACATTCTTTCTGAAGGCTCCACAGTCTAGAGCCTTATGACATCAGTCCCCAATACACAATGCAAAGTAATAGAGCAATGCTGCATTTTACTCTAATATCAGAGCACATACATAACAGTTGGATCGTCCGCTGGGGGTAAGGGCAACCTTGTCCTTATCTCCCTACACAGGGTCTGGATGGCCATCAAGATTGCTCCTGTGTTGTTCTGTGGCATAGGCATCGGTTGCAACGGGAGCGACGGCTGGGGAGTGGGGTCCTCCATCTCCTCCACGGCCCACGGTTCCTCGTCGGCTCCACCGTCACTCTCTTCGTCCGTCTCATCGGGATCCTTCCCGTAGGCCCTGGCTTCCTCGAACTTCTTGTCCAGGATCCTTTGGACGCTAGCCAGCTCATCCTCAGAGGTGGTATCTGTGTCCGTTATGGCTACCGTGCCCCCCCCTCTTTCTCCACCCGGGGTTTCACAGGGGTCTTCTCGATAGGCTGAAAAGATGATTCCCTCCGGGGTGGCAGGGAAACTCTAGGCCCGGAAGACATCTCCACTGGGGTAGCCTCCACCAGCTTCGCCAGGGCCACCACGACTCCTTCAATCGAGGCCTTCGCCGGGTGAATCAAGGCCTTCACGACCATAGGCGTGCCTGAGGCCTTCACCTTAGGGGGAGGGTCGCTGACCCGCTCCCCCTTGGCTGTCTCCGTTGGGTTCGGCCGGGGCTTCTCCTGAAGCTTACCCGGGTTCTCCGATTTCCTCTTCACCGAGCCAGAGCATTGGCTCGTGGATGATGGCGTCGGTGAGATTGCGCCCTCCCTGGCAGCCGAAGAGCCCGAACCATTGGCGCTCCTGGTGCCCCGCGGAATCACTGTGCTTTGCCTTTTGTTAGGCCCCCGTCACCAGAGCGCCCTCAAAGGTCTTAGAAGACCGCTCAAACTTCTTCTTCTCACCTGCTGCTGGGCTCTTCCCCTCCAGCCAGTTGGTGAGTCGAGTACGACGATCCCTCATTGTCCAGTCCGACATGTTCTTACAGAACGCACAGTCCTTCTCCACATGCGATTTGTCCTCATGAGGGCAGTAGAGGCACCGAAAGTGCTCATCTTCCTTGAAGACGTTCTGTAGTCCACAGCTCCTGAACAGCTTGGATCCAACAGGCGTCGTGTTTCCTTTGTCCTGGGCCATGACCACGCGGGGTAGGCCTCAAAGATCTTCTGGAATCCTCCAAGAAGTGAAAACTCGATGGAAATTCGCCCTTGAGGGGTGTAGAAAAATTCCGAAACGGGTCCCCGTTGATCGGAAGTATAATCAGTGGAGCTTGAGGCTCGATTGACCGAAAATATAAGAGTAAACTCTTTGAAAAAACGCAAAATGCAGTAAAAGCTCGAGAGCTATAGCGCGAGGACTCCCAACACTTGAACGTGCGGTAAAAAACTGAAGATGGCTGCTAGAGGAGGGGCTTAGGTAGAGGGCAGTCATTGGCTTGGGGCAGTATGACCCAGAGACCAGTGATTGGTTATTAGTAGAAAGACTGTTCAGAAACGAAACTGAAACAGATTTTTTCTTTAACGAGGATTCCCAGCCTGACGACGGAGAATATTCATGAGCATGTGAATCCATGCCAGACCCCATGCTGGAGAAGTATTATGACGTGTCTAGAATAAAGTCTAGATTGGATACACAATCTTGCCATTTCTTACTGGGGCATGACATTTGTGACTGGGCGTCTGTGATACTGTATTCTGTACTGAATATTGAATACTGTAGCCCATTATTCAAGAAATGTTCTCGGGGAGAATATGCGGTAACCCTATGGTGGTTTGGGCTCCCTCTTCGCAGACATTTGCACATTCCCCAAACAATTCACAGCTTCTAAACATCATAACCTTAAACCTTAAATAACTTGTTGCCTTCACAAATATGATGTCCTACTGTCAGATACTATGTGAGGACCATTTCATTCATCTTGGAGTTGCATGCCTATATAAACTGGTCGCAGATACATGTTTGTCCAAGTAAGTCTATGAGTGTGAAGTGAGGCAGTCAGAATGACATATATAGCACAGCTATGTGGACTAACTGGAAACATTCCTCGGATTTGCAGACGTTTCTGTAGGGGAACACATGAAACATTTCATTAATTCAGATGCTAGGTCACCTACAATGCACATGTGTATTTCACTGTAGCATATCCTGTCTGTTATCAATTTTCTGCTGCAAACATAAATGAACCCTGAATGTACAGTGGAAAAAATATACTTGTTGTCACTGAAGCAGAGACTGACACATTGGGACACTAGCACCCTGAAATAAATGTGTTACATACAAAGTATGACAGTAGAAACAAAATCAATTATGTAGAGCGATACCCAATGCCCAAGCTCTGGACTTTTCTTAAACCCATGGCCAATTTTTCTCTAACTCGGTCAGTAATCTGTGAAGACAGGTAATGGTCTGATCCGTGACATAGGCTCAGCTGCACTGTGTCCACTCCGATTCCTGTTTTACAGGTCTGGCTTTTATTTCCCAGGAAAGTGCTTTGGCAGGCCTCTGCCTGCCAATCTTCCTCTGCACTGCCACAAACTACGCATGCATCTACCCTGGTCGGAGTTGGGGAAAGAGCACACAAGGTCTCATTTGGCCAAAACAGTAGTCTAGTTGCTGGAAACTCTGCCGCCATTTCTCC